>CM037157.1:18107623-18121175 GCA_020921065.1 Vaccinium darrowii
TTGTAGAACGGGCCAATAACTTTCGAGAGATGTGAGATGTTGACATGGTTGAAATTTGAAGAAGAATGCTGTTATGAGAAAATGATACGAGATACTGACACTATACTCTGGATTCTGAAATAATACGAGATACTGATTTTATTAAAGCTGCACTCTGATATGAAAAGAAATGGGATACTGATTTTATTTAAGCTGCACTCTGATTTGATGTGATACTGATGCATTGACACGCATGAACTTACCGTTTTGATAAATGATTTTCAACTATTTACCTGCCAACAATATTGTTCTAGAATTGCTAGTTTAATGTTGGGGTACGGTATCTATTGAGCGTCCTCGCTCACGGTTTGCCCTGGCATAATACCACGATGTTGGTATTATGCTAGATTGTCACGATGAACAGAAGGAATAATATAGCGCCGGAGGAGCTGCCGACATGGAGCACGACCAGATCAAGGAACGTATGGAGCCATAGAGTCCACCCAGTCTACTTTTTTTTGTAATCTGTGAAGGATAGATCATCTATATGTATTTTTGGTTATTATTATTACTGTTTAAGACCGACTTTAAATTGTAATAATAATCCATAACGTATCCCGAAAATGCGGGGCGTTACATGCTGACTATGGCGACCAATGGTGTAGTCATGGTGGTGAAGACGTGGGGTGGTTGTAGTGGTAAAAGGTGGTGGAAAGATGGCGAGATCGCCATGATGGTTGTGGTAGTTGAGGAGGGAAGATAGAGTGGTTATGATGGAAGGGTCGGAGGTTGTGGTTGTAGGAATGACCGGCCCAGGGGTAAGCCTCCGAGCTTGGGTAACCCCAGGCTGCGGCAACATTTTTTTTATGTTTTTCTTTTAACATGTCTATATATATAAGAATTATTCCATAATAATTCTAAATATGTGGAACATAGCATTAGTGGTTTGTGCTACCTTAATTTAATGCACTCATTGGTTTTAGGTTCAAGTCCTAAAAGTGAGGCTATTTGGCAAAAGTAAATTATTTTCCTAATTTTTGGTTGGACAAGTGTAGGTTCAAGTGTAGCAAAGGGAATACACCTTGTATTATAAATTAGGTATACTTTAGTGATAGTAGGTGTTACTCAAGACTAGGGTTCAAACTTTTCACTCATCACAAATGTTTTGATAAGTTTTTTCTTTTATTTTCTCTCGTTTATTATAATTTAAAAAAAATATTTCAAATTTCCAAATACAACACTTATGACTATAAATAAATCAAAATAATTAATTTTCTCTTTGACAGATTTTGATATAAAAAATGCTTAAAATAATTAATTCTCATATTGTTAAAAATAATATTTTTATAATTAAATTCAATAACTTAATTAGTAAGAGAAAACACAGTTTATGAGTGGTACATCTTTTACCTTATATTAGCCCACCTATATTGAATTTTCTATATATAAAAAAAATGAAATAAAGGCCCTATTTTTAAAGTTAGCCTTAGGCCTCCGAAATATCATGCATGGTTTAAGTGGGCAACTAAGCTTGGGGTCGGGTTTCGGCAACCCAAACATCAAGGCCGGCCCTGTTTATAGGATAGAAGTGGTGAAGAGATGGCGGCGGTGGTGGAGTGTTGGTAGTGGTGGCGGTGGTTACTCAATGGTGGAGGTGGCCAGGGACAGATCCAAGAATTCACACCAGTTGAGGCACCTTATTAATTATAATCGTGAAATTTTCTTAGTCAATGATCTTACTAAATTAAGGTATCATTATGGATTAAAAGCTTATAATGCATACTTTTTATAAAGAAAAGATAAAAAAAAAATGAGCATACAATCTTAGACAAAACTTTTAGAGTATAGTTTATCTTGACATAGACAAGTCTTTAGAACGATTCAGATGTTTTATTGATGACTTTCTTAAAAATATTTCCCCACGACAGTTAAAAATAAAGAAAATTAAAAGATAAATCTTCAAGGAAACAAACCATTTATAAACCAATAATTATAAATGGACCAGCCAACGAAAGTTGAAGCACAAAATTAACTCTAAATTTGTATTTTTGAGATATATATGAGTGTGTACGCTAATTTTTTTTTTAAAGAATTTGCAGTAATTTTTTTTTTTAGTTTTGAGCGAGGTCAGTAGGAGCACACGACCCTGTGTGCCCCCTTTCGAATCCGTCCCTAGTGGTGGTGGAAGGTGGTAGCGATAGTGGGAGCGGTGGGAGCGCCGGTAATGCAAGGTGGTTTTGGTAGAAAAAGGGAAAGTATGCAAGTAATGCAACCATTTTGAAGAGGCAAAATATTAGAAAGTATTAGGCTACAGTTTATTATTTTATATGGCACTTGACTTTGAAGAAGCTATTGTGAGCATCTCTAGTGCACTACCTAAAAAAATACTTGCTAAAGTGTACACCTTAGCATATGTGGGATTCTATTGTGAGCATCTCTAGTGCTCTAGTTAGCTAGTTAAAGAGGAAAGCACTTTAACGGGCTATCTATATAGGGGCCGGTTCCGGGGACACATAAAAAAAACACATAAAAAGACACTTCATCTTAGCCCTGGAAATCAATGGCTCAGATTAAATTTTAAAGAAGGGTTAATTTCACTAACCTCCCCTGAGGTTTGCATTAATGTCACTGACCTCCCCTCAATTTTCTGATATTCCACTGCCCTCCCTTGCTTTACAAAATAAATGTCAGATTCCCCCCTTGCCGTTAAAAATGCCTAACGGCGTTAACTTTGATGGCGCATTGACGTTAATGCCCTTAAACTTAAACTTTACTTTATTCTTTCTTATTTGAGTTCATATTACATAAAAATTTTGAAAGGAGTGAAAAAATAACTTAATTATTTACTTTTTTTCTTGGAACTTTTTTTTCTTTAACTCAAAACTAGTTGTTTTTTTTAGTTCCCATAAGATATACTTCAACATTTTGATAATAAAAATAAAATTATCAATTATCACCTAAGCCCACTGCCTGCATTTTTTTTTTAACTTTTTTTCGGTTCCTTTTTCTTTTTTCAGATATAAAGCTAACTAGACTCTTTTTTCTTCTCTTCTTTTTTACATGATTTACTTAACCATGCTCCCTCTCTTTTTTCTTTTTCTTTTTTTATTAGAGTTAATAATGGTCTAAAATAAATATGCACACCCTTTTAGGAGAAACAAACATTTTGCACAAAAAAAAAACCTATCAAAGTAATGTATTTATGAGTCTTTTTTTGGGGGAAAAAATTACACTATTATTTTTCTCAACGGGATCCTTGAATTGGTGTAAAAAGAAAAAAAAAAGAGAAACAAATATGCACACCCTTTTAGGAGAAACAAATATTTCTCAAGGGTGTGCACAAATATTTTAGACCATTATTAACTCTAATAAAAAAAAGAAAAAGAAAAGAGAGAGAGAGAGAGAGAGAGAGAGCATGGTTAAGTAAATCATGTAAAAAAGAAGAGAAGAAAAAAGAGTCTAGTTAGTGTAGACACCCCAATCCGGACCTACAGGATTCCGAAACTTCCCCGATGATGAAAATGCCTAATGAGGACAGACAAGGCTTGATCAGAAACTTGAAAAACCCCACCAATAATCTCCCATCAAATCACCAAAACATCCCTTAGAACTCCGGAATGTCCCAAAAACCTTGAAATGCATGCACCTGGATTGGCCTTCAGGCACCTGGATTGGTCAAATCCAGGCGCCTGGAAGGGGTTCAGGCGCCTGGATTACATGGTCCAGGCGCCTGGATTCAGTTCAGGCGCCTGGAAATGCACAATCCAGGCGCCTGGATATCAGTCCAGGTTGAGTGTATTTTAAGTTGTTAGTGGGCGGGAACGAGATCTTGGGGGATTTTTCTGCAGAGTTAGTTGGAAGGGAGTGTGGGGGAGATCATTGCACCTACACCTTGCCCCCTAGGTGACCCCTTACCCTTTCTAAAGGTCCAAGTGGCCCTTTATGGACCCTTGTTTGCCTATAAAACCAACTCTCCTCTTCCATTTTCAGGGGGCTGAAAAATACTCTCTCATTTGGCTGTTACTCTGTCAAAATAAGCTCAGAATCCTTTGTTTCATCATCTACCTCTCAAATCCAACCCATTTCAACCCCATAAATCACTCCCTTACCACTAAAACCTCCATATATACACCCTCATCAACCAAAATTCATCAAAGTTTCTATAAACTACCTTTCATAGCTCTGTAAAACTAAGAGTCAGTAGCTACATTCTCCCAAAACTCACTCCAAAAACCCATTTTCAAGTTCTTGATCAAACCAAAAAGGTAGTTTTTCTACCAAGATGTTCAAATAGGCCCTGAGGGGGACTCAATCAAGCTCTCTTTGGTCATTTATACCAGTAGAGGGTTTGAGAGAGGTCTGAAAATCATCAAAAGAGAAAATCAGATTTGTGCATCAGAACTCAATCTAGGCGCCTGGATCATCACCTTCCAGGCGCCTGCATTGAGTCCAGGCGCCTGGATTCATCCCATGCAGGCGCCTGGACCCCCCCTTTACATTGTCACATTTTCTGTTTTCTTTCATATTTTGATCATTTTGGTGCATCATTTATATACCTTGATCCATATTTCATTATATTTCAAGTTCTGATCTCCATTTAGATATTCATCTTGAGTATTTTGATTTTGGAATCATGCTTTTAAAGAGGATCTCATAAGAAAGAGTAGGTCAAATAAGCTTGTGTGTCATTCTTGAGTTCTAATCATTTAGTTTCTAAGGTGTCTATTTAGGATTTCATATGATACTTAAGCACATCTCTCATGAATGTCAAAAATGAGCATAATCAATGTATTTTTGTTGCATTTTAGCACCATTTCATGGTATTTGAGTTACATTCAAGTTTAAACCTGTTGCTGTGTGGTTAAACATTGTCCAGAATGCATGAGAGTCAATTAGAACATTGATTTTGATGGGTTTTGCAAGAAAATGAGGGTTTAAGGATTCTGTCTGGATGGCATCCAGGCGCCTGGATTGACCCCTTCCAAGCGCCTGGACTCAATCCGGGCGCCTGGACTCACCTTTTCCAGGCGCCTAGACTCCCTCCAGGTCCACATCTTATGATCAGTTTCTGAGGTATTTTAGGGCATTTTGGGGATGTTTTAGTGTAATTTCTGTATCTTTTGTGCATAAATTAGCCATTCACAACATTTTGCATAAACATGCATTCATGTTTCATCAATATATTTCGATGTGTTTATTATGCTCTCACATGAATTTGAATTTAAAAGTCCATTTAAGTAACATTTTCAGGATCTTCTAAACATTTAGTAGAGACCGGTAAATATGCCGGGCGCGTGGGGTGCTTTGAATTCCTTCCTCTCGCGTAACCTAACTCCCGAACCCGAGAAATCTCATTTTAAAGACCGATAAAGTATTTTTCCGTTCCAAGGG
Source organism: Vaccinium darrowii (assembly GCA_020921065.1). Taxonomy (NCBI): domain Eukaryota; kingdom Viridiplantae; phylum Streptophyta; class Magnoliopsida; order Ericales; family Ericaceae; genus Vaccinium; species Vaccinium darrowii. The sequence continues at coordinate 18,112,994 of CM037157.1, forward strand.
CAAAAGAGTCATTTTTCAAATGGTTTCTCGGGTAAAGTCCTCAAATCCGGGTGGCGACTCCATTCAACCAATCAAAACCATCTTTCAAACAATCATTTTCGTGGACATCGCCTACCGCGGGGTGTTCACAAGCTGGCGACTCCGCTGGGGACTCTGGTTAATATATATTTTAGTATTATTACACTTATGTGTGATTTTATTAAAATGTGCATTAATCATCGAGAGCTAAGCTTGAAAAATGTTTTAAAGATTTTTGAAAATGTTTTTTTTTATGGACTTTTTGCATTACACGTGCATGGTTACCAGCCTCCGCTGGCGTGTTTCGACAATCCCGCCCGGCTTGCCGGTGACGGGGAATCCCGAAATGCCCAGCACCCCCCGACAGTGATAAGTCACAATTGTCGTTATTACCATCGCCTTGCGGGATCCTTGGCGGTGGGAGACAGCTTTGGCTTTGAGTCCGGGGTACCCTCTCAAACCAAAACCGGCCTTTGCATGTAGTTAACCATAGAACCCCACGTTAGCTAACCAACCCAAGTATTAGGATTATGTGCTCCATCCTGTTTCGTGCTATGTGTTACCGTCTTTCAAAGCATGCCATGCTGCATACATGCATATACTTGCATCCGTACATATTCTTGTTATGTTGTTGATATAGTATAAGTTAGGTTCCCGACAGTTAGTAGAAGGTTGCTCCGGCCCAATGATGAGTCGTGCATCCTGTATGCACGTTGTTCTTGCAAGTTAGCTTTAAGGACGACCGGACGTGGGAAAATTTGGATCGTCAGTTTCCTAACAATGATCTAAACGGGTTTAAGGGACCTTGGCCCGAGGAGGGCCAATCGCCCTTAGGCATCTGATTCTAGATCATTGCCGGAATTCGTGTAAATCATGATTTCCCAAATCCGATCATCCAATATCAAGGACATGTTACTTAAAAGAAAACTTGAGGATTGGAGCAACCTTCCAAAACAGTCGTGGTCAGTCTAAGAGACTTTAAATCCATGGAGTTTGAGATACCTCCGGTGTTGGTCGTGCCCAAACGGCCGCCCGTGATTCAAACTAGCCTTGAAATCATTTGTATCTGGATTGCAACATCCAAATTGCTTTGTCTCGGATGACCAGGAAAAGTGCTACGGCGTCAAAACATTTAGGCTTTAGGTTGAAGCGCCGTACCTACCGAGTAATGGTTTACCCGGGGTGTTGGAAATCTTCTGTGCAATGGTTTTAAGTGAGATTTGGATCCGGTAGAATAACCCTAGGTTGTACATGAAGTCTAGGAGACTTTAAATCCATGGAGTTTGAGATACCTCCGGTGTTGGTCGTGCCCTAACGGCCACCCGTGTTTCGGACTAGCCTTGGAATCGCTTGTATCTGGATGGCGACACTTCATTGCTCTGTCTCGGATGGTCAAGAAAAGCACTACGGCGTCAACAATTTAGGCTTTAGGTTGATATGTCGTATTTGCCGAGTAAACGACCTACCCGTGGTGTTGATACAATCTTCTGTGTAAACGATTCTAAGTGAGATCCGAAACCGGTAGTCTAATCCCTAGGCTTAGAACTAGGACTAATTTTGGGCGAGGAGTGACACATGCATCATAGGCACCCTTTTGTTTGTACTTGGTAATCAAAGGCTATAAACTGAGTCAAGACTTTGCTTTTATGATAGAGTTTTGAACCATTGGGCCTGCAAAGAAGAAGAAGACCTTACCTGTTTGGACTCGACCTCCAAGGCAGAGATTGTCTCGATCCTTATCACCGAAGTCTGAAACAAATATGGCGGCAGAGCAGGAACAGGATCCCCCAAATGAGTTTGAACGATTGAGGAAGGAGATGCACGATGAGAGAGTCCGGAATGACACTCGAATCACACAACTCATGGCAATTATGATAAACATCCAGAGTCGACTCCCCCCACCTCAACAACAAATACCCAATGGTGGAGCACGGGATCAGGAAGTTCCAAATGATGAGCATCCAGAACAGCCTCCACCTCCTGAAAATCCTCAGTTGGCTGAAATGCTAGCGAAAATACTCAAACTGGAAGAGTCAGTGGCCAAAAGTGAGAAGCGAGCCATTACCGGTTTTGATATGAGTAAACTTTGCATCTACCCAGGTGCTAAGCTCCCCAAGAAATTCAAGCATGTAGATTTTGAAAAGTTTGATGGGACTGGGGATCCGAGAGGACATATTCAGGCATATGTGAGCTCTCTCTCTCTGGAAGATGTCGATGAGCCTGCTATGGCACAGATGTTTCATGAAACGCTCACAGGGCCTGCACTCCAATGGCTCTTATCGCTTGATATCTCAAATAGACAAACCTGGGAGGAAATGGTAGCTGCCTTCATTAAACAATATGAGTATAATGTCCAACTCAAGGTCACTACTCGCGAACTTGAGAGTATCAAGATGAAAGAAAAGGAATCCTTCGCAGATTTTGTGAAGAGATGGAGAGCAAAGGCTGCGCAAATGACCGATCGTCCCAGTGACAAAGATCAAATGCGCATCATAACCAAGAACCTCCAACCAGATTTGGCTCAATACATGGTAACGGCTCAAGCGCACAATTTCGAGACTTACTTTGAGACGGGTCTGACAATTGAAGAAGCCTTGCAAAGTGGGATTCTAAAGAAAGGAGATCCAATCCCCAAGCCTAAATGCAATTACATCGGGAATACTTCGTCTCTTTATGCAAACCCCAGTTACACAGCCGGTACCTCATCTAACTCCATGAATCACCAGTCTCATAAAACTGAACCCATAAATGCTATCCTATCCCAACCAGCTCAACCAACTCAACCATTTCAAAACCCCAAGGGACGTCGTGTTTTCACTCCTCTTCCCCTACCTCTACCTGTGGTCTTTGAACGGCTCGTTCAGCAAGGAAAAATTAAACCACTCCAACCAACCCCACCTCCACAAAATCCTCCGCCATCCTATAACCCAAACACCTTCTGCGTTTTCCACCAAACGCCTGGCCATCCTACTGAAAGATGTCAACGTCTACGTCATGAGATTCAAGATCTCATTGACAATAAACAAATCCGAGACCCCACTGAAAAGCCCAATGTTGTCACCAACCCTTTACCAGCTCACAAAAGAAATGGTGGTATAGGCCAGATAACCCTTAGCTCCACTCAAAAGGACCAAGACTCCAATCCATTTGACCCTAGCCAATTCATTGTACCAGAAACAGATCCTAAGCCCATTGTGCCTATACCAAATGAATACGAGGCGTGCTTTCTTGATGCACATTTGGACCCCACAATTTGGCAAGAATGGGGCGGTTTGATAATGGCTATGGAGGCTCAGGAGTACGAACAGATGGTAGCCAATAATGTAGCAAATGAAGAAGTTTGGCCACACGATGAACAGATTGTTGAAGAACCCCCGCTTGGTGCCATGATGAACCTACTTTTGAATCCAATGCCTGAAGATCCGCTTGATGGGTTTGCGCTTCCCAATCTTTTTGAACCGTTGCCTATGGCCCAAAACCAGCAGCCAGTGGAAGAAGGGCAAGGACAGAATTGGCAAGAAGAGAATAAGGCACTCAATGGTGCACAGGAAGATGAGTGGGATCCCACACCCAATGAATGGCAGCTCATGGACCCCAATGATCCTTTGGATGGGTCTACGCTCCCTATGGTCTTTGATGAAACATATTTTTCGATGCCACCGTTGTGGGAGGGCCGCCCTGATTTCTCCATGATGAGTGAGCATGCTATAAATCGAATGACGGAGGGGATAGAGTTCACACCATATGATTACATAATTGACGAGAGTCTTCCCGCACCACAGGTACAAATCCCCCAGAATTGCAACATTATGGTGATGAATGGCGGATTACCCGATGTTTGGGAGCAGCAAATGCAAGAGAATGTTTTGGCCAATGTATGGGCCAGTCCAAATGAGGGAATAACACTATCACCGCTGTGGGTTGGAAATGACAAGGTATGGGCTGTCAATGAAGCTGCGATGGAAAACGGAGATGTATGGAGCGAAACAACAGTGGAAGGGATCACCAAAGGTTTGGAAGAAACCAACATCGCGAAGGGGAAGAGAAAGGTGGAGGGCGATCTTGTTGATCTGTACACCGACTACACCGATTTGTGGGGGGATGATATTGACTCTATTCTTCACCTACTTCGAAGTGGACGGTTTTATCAACCACCTCAGATGTACACTGGAAACACCTCTAACCCATCCCCTAACTCCCTAAACCAGCCACCTTTTAACCCAACTCCACAAAATAACCCAGCTCCACAGAACAACTCAAATCCACCAAACAACCCCATTGACCCAGTCGCCAACTCTACAGATTTCCAAACCCTTTTTAACCCGCCAGTTAACCAATCCCATGTTACCTCTGCAACCAACAGTCGCGTACTTCGTTCAAAACCCTCGCCAACCACTGAAGAGAATCCCATCCAAAAGCAACTTGAGAAGACCCCGGCTGCCTTAACCATTTGGGGATTACTCATGAGCTCCAGCGAGCATCGACAGAAGCTTGCTCAAGCATTGTCTTGCATGGAGATTGCTCCTGATATTACCCCGGAAGCCATGATGGCCGCCATTGTTACCAAACCTACCATCGCCACCAAACCTGCTAAGCACACCGTAACCTTCACTGAAGCTGACTTACCTCTCGAGGGAACAGATCACAACAAACCATTGCATGTCACCATGAAATGCATGGGAAAGTGGATCCCAGTTGTATTGGTGGATAACGGGTCTGCGCTTAACGTCTGTCCACTCCGAACAGCTTTATGCTTGGGGCTTAAGCCAAAAGATTTTACGCCATCTGATCTCACTGTCAGAGCTTATGACAACACCCGTCGCAATGTGCTTGGGACTGTGGAAACGGAGATTGCTGCAGAAGGGTTCAAATCGACAGTAGAGTTTCATGTGCTCGAGATCCCAGCTTCATTTAATTTGTTATTGGGACGTCCTTGGATGCATCGTCCCGATATTATGGCGGTTCCATCCACTTTGCATCAGAAGGTTTTACTTGGGTTGGAAAGCGGGACAGTCGCTCTCTATGGGGACACGGGCATTCGCCCTCATGATGAAGATAATGCTCCCCTACTAGAAATTATGCATGATGAAAATGATGTTCAACTTGGGGGTTTTGCTTTTGATACATCCGGTGGTGTATTTACACTTCGCATCGATGATGATTTCTCAATCAGCACCACCGTTCTTGAGATGATGAGGAGGATGTCATATTTACCAGGCACCGGCTTAGGTCGAACTTGTCAAGGGGTGACTCAGTTTCTGGAATTCCCTTCTCAGCAAGGTCGTTTTGGATTAGGGTATGAACCCACATTGAAGGAGATGCAGAAAGGAAAAACTAATGAGGCAGAAAGCAGTACCAATCGCCAGATCCGCTTTGTTAAGGAAGGGTCAAATGCACCATATCGCGGCCAGCGTGAGCCGTTTGTAAATAAAATAAGTGGAGAGGCGCACCCTAGATTTGAAATCTTTGCTAACGATGCTTGGGATAGTGAAGATGAGCACGAAAATGTCGAAAAATTGGTGAAAGATCTGAAAGCGGATTGGATTGAGACTTTGGATGGTGGGATCCTGATGTCAATGTTTGACGAGGTCTGTCTAACAGGTAAGGGTGAAGAGGAGCCAGCGGTGATGATGCTTGGGCAGGAGGCCTTTGAAGACCCCAGTGTGCTGATTGTGGATGCTATAGGAGAATATAAGAATTGCACTTTCACACCTGTTGTAAAATTCACTGGCACCTTCACCGAGTCTGAGTCTAGTTCCGAGTCTGAGTCTGTATCTGTCGTTGAGTCGGAGATCGTGCCTCATACCACTCCATGTTATCACTTTTCTTTCGACTTTGAGTCCACTGCTATGTACTGCACCCCTGAGGGTTTCATGAATGAAATGGATCGTGATTTCGCTTACTTTGCTGTTCCCGAAATAAATTGTGTCGACCCCGATGATGATGAGGCTGAGCTCGAGGGAGAAATACCCAAAGAGCTTAAGTCTCTAATCGAAAGGGAAAATGAAAGGCATGCTCAGCCAATAAAAGAAGAAGTTATTTCAATAAAATTGAGAGATGAGGAAAATCCTCGCATGGTTCAAATCGGTTCCGGGCTATCTTCGGAGGAACAAGAATCGCTCACTGATTTGCTAAAAGAATTTGAAGATGTTTTCGCTTGGTCCCACGCAGATATGCCCGGAATCGATCCTGAAATCGTGCAACACCGAATTCCCTTGTACCCCGATGCAAAACCAGTGAAGCAGAAGTTGAGAAAAATCAGGCCAGATTGGGTTGAAAAGGTCAAGGAAGAGGTTACCAAACAATTCAACGCCGGTTTTCTGATGGTAACTGAATATCCACAGTGGGTTGCCAACATCGTGCCGGTCCCCAAAAAGGACGGAAGAGTCAGGGTTTGCGTAGATTTCAGAGATTTGAACAAGGCCAGCCCGAAGGACGACTTTCCCTTACCTCACATCGATGTACTGGTGGACAACACGACGGGACATGCGTTGCTGTCATTCATGGATGGTTTTTCGGGGTATAATCAGATTTTGATGGCACCCGAAGATCGAGAGAAGACGACTTTCACCACTGAGTGGGGGACATTCTGTTATCGGGTCATGCCCTTCGGATTGAAAAATGCCGGTTCAACTTACCAGCGAGCTGCAACAACGCTGTTGCACGACATGATGCATAAAGAGGTCGAGGTGTATGTGGACGATATGATCGTAAAAGCAAAAGAGAGAGAAGGACATCTCCCGGCATTGCGTAAGTTTTTCGAAAGGATTCGTAAGTACCGGATGCGCCTCAATCCACAAAAGTGCACGTTTGGAGTCACTGCTGGGAAAATGCTGGGATTCATGATCACCACCAGGGGAATTGAGGTAGATCCATCAAAAATTAAAGCCATCCTCGATATGGAGCCACCAAGGACGGAAAAGGAAGTACGGAGCTTTCTTGGAAAAATCCAGTTCATCAGCAGATTCATCGCAAAGTTAACATCGACTTGCGAGCCGATGTTTCATCTATTGAAGAAAGGAATACCGTTCAAGTGGGATGACAAGTGCCAGAAAGCCTTCGAGTCAATCCGGCAATATCTCCAAAATCCCCCTGTATTGATGCCGCCGACACCCGGGAAGCCTCTGGTTCTGTATTTATCAGTCACGCAGTCTGCAATGGGTTGCATGTTGGCACAAGAAGGAGAAGCAGGCATTGAAAAGGCGGTATATTATTTAAGCAAGAAGATGGTCGGAGCTGAAGAAAGATACACGCCTTTAGAGAAAACCTGTTGGGCTCTTGTATGGGCCTCCAAAAAGTTGAGGCACTACATGTTAGCCTATTCAGTAATGTTGATCTCTCGGATGGACCCTCTCAAATATCTATTCGAGAAGCCAGCACTCACCGGAAAGTTGGCGTGATGGTTACTTTTATTGGCCGAATTTGAACTCAAATATGTAACGAGAAAATCAGTGAAAGGGAGAGCTGTGGCGGAGTTCCTAGCAGATCATCCAATTGAAGGGCCAGAAGATACGGAATTTTAGTTTCCTGATGAACACGTTATGGCAGTGACAGATGATATTTGGAAGTTGTATTTTGATGGGGCCGCAAATCAAAGAGGGTTTGGAATTGGTATACTGTTGGTTTCGCCTGAAGGGCCGCATATTCCCTTTTCTTTCAAGTTAAACTTTGAAGTTACCAATAATCAGGCAGAATATGAGGCGTGTATTGTTGGAATGGAAGCTGCCCTCGAAATCGGGGTGCAAAAGTTGGAGGTGGTAGGAGATTCAAATTTGGTAGTTTCTCAAGCTAATGGTGATTGGAAGGTGCGGGAAGAAAAGCTGAAGCCATACCATAAGGACCTCGACGATTTGATTCGTCAATTTGAGCAAGTCACGTTTACTCATATCCCAAGAATGAAGAATCAATTCGCCGATGCACTCGCTACTCTCGCGTCCATGGTGGAATTACCAGTGGGAGTAAGAATGAGGCCTGTTATGATCGAACAAAGAAATAAGCCGGCTTACGAATATGTGATGAATGTTGGAGAAATTGACGATGGTTTGCCTTGGTACCACGATATTTGGAATCTGGTTGAGAAGGGAGAATATCCGGAAGGAGCAAATAAGAAAGATTGGATAGCATTGCAAAGGTTGGTGTCACAATACATCATCTGTGGTGGGAG
>CM037157.1:18121275-18338075 GCA_020921065.1 Vaccinium darrowii
GTTGTACAAAAGATCATATTGTGGCATGCACAAGCTGTGCATCTGTGGTGATGACACGAAGAGGGTAATGGAAGAAATCCATGAAGGAATCTGTGGTCCCCACATGAGTGGATTGATGATGGCAAAAAAGATTTTAAGACAGGGATATTTCTGGTTGACTATGGAAACGGATTGTGTTCAATATGTGCGAAGATGTCACAAGTGCCAGGTCCACGCTAACCTCATGCATGTTCCGCCATCCGAACTTCATACGATGGCAACACCTTGGCCTTTCTCAGTATGGGGAATAGATGTGATCGGGAAAATCACACCGCCAGCGTCGAATGGACACAAGTTTATATTGGTGGCGATCGATTATTTCACCAAATGGGTAGAGTCGGCTTCTTATGCTACATTGACTGCGGTACAAGTGGCTCATTTCATTAAACAAAATATCATTTACCGTTATGGGGTCCCCAATGCCTTCGTGTCAGACAATGGTGTGCATTTCAAGGGAAGAGCAGCAGAGGTACTTGAAGAGTTCAATGTTCAGGTTCACAAGTCAACGGTGTACAGGCCACAAACTAACGGAGCCGTGGAAGCAGCAAACAAATCAATCAAGAATATTTTGGAGAAAACCATTGAATCGTCTAGGGATTGGCATGAGAAGTTGCCGTTAGCATTGTGGGGATACCGCACCTCTATCCGAACTCCGACAGGGGCAACACCCTATTCTCTGGTCTATGGTATGGAGGCAATACTTCCCATTGAGCTTGAAGTGCCATCTTTGAGGGTGATGATAGAAAATGAAATCGATGAGGCTGACTGGTTGAGCGACAGGTTCGCGGAGTTAATGTTGTTCGATGAAAGGAGGTTACGGGCGTTGTATCACATTCAGGGATATCAGAGAAGAATTGCTCGCGCATTCAACAAGAAGGTGAAGTCCAGGGATCTGACTGAAGGAGATATGGTAGTGAAAGAAATCCGGGCACCGATATTTGATCCGCGAGGGAAATTCAGGCCGAAATGGGCGGGACCGTACATCATCAAGACTATTCTCGACGGTGGGGCAGCAGTGATCATTGATTTGGATGGTAACGAGTTCAGCAATCTTGTCAACCTGGACCAACTCAAGAGATATTACCCATGAGAGATGCTCGTTGGGCGGAAAATCGCAAGGGCGAGCCGACCCAAGCAAAATTCAGAGCAAGCCTGCTAGGCTGAAAACCCACACTGGGCGGTCTAGGCAAAATTTAAGGCAAAATATTCAAAAAAGGCTCGCCGGACCGAAAACCTGAAAAGGCGGTCTAGGCAAAATTTAGAGCACAAAAGGAGAGTGTTAATACCCAAGTGAACCTTGGCCTGAACTACGTCATGACCTGATTCCTTGAAAAAGGATACGTAGGCAACCTTATCTTGAGGTTCGGTCTAAATCTGATGAGTTGATCCCCATTCTCACAATATCCAAAGTAGATGGCATATGGAATCAAAATGAATCAAGAGGGGGAAACCCTTCATCGTTCAATCTTATTCAAATCACTCCTTCGATTACATAAGCTGAGCATAAAAAAAAAAAAGGGGGGGGGGGGGGGGGGCTACATGGTTACACCATTTATTTTGGAAAACAGCTTAGTTAAGTCGAGAGAGTCAGTCCATGTTGCTACCAAATCTTGCTTCCAATTCTCCTCTAAGCCATTGGCGGTACCGTCCTCGCAGGTGAATGCTCGGATACTGGTCTCGAACCCAAGTTACTCTACCGCCCCAGTCACGGCGGTAAGCCTCGATTACTGAATGTTTGAATTTAGGAAGGTGGAAATCAGCGGGATATGGGAACTGCACGTCTTGACGAATTCCATACTGGCGAAGGATGCGCTGAGGAAAGTAGAAAGTGAAACCTGTCAACCCAGCCAAAATCACCCATGAATGTCCCATATGTGCGGCTATCATGTCGGGCAAAGGCAGCCAATGACACCTCCAAACGACATGTTCTTCTTCCACCGCCATAAAGAAATCCAACCATTCCTCCACATTGTGACAAATTTCCACAAAACCTCTGCTTCTCCAACCCCTAGCCTGATAAACCCAGTCATTTGCCGGGTCCGCAACCAACTTCATTTTGTCACACAGCCACATCTGCCAAGCCAAAGCCAAAAACCATAAATCCCAAAACTGAGTCCAAAAATACACAAGCCAAAATCCAAAACCAAATCCAAATACCAAAAACCAGAGTGCAAACCTGAAGCAAAAGAGGGCTCCCGGCGAAGACGTCTTTTCTTCCTGATTTCACTGCATCCAAGCCCATGAGAGTTTCTGCTAAAACCATGGGAACAACATCCCTTCGTTGCTCAATCTGTGCAGCAACTGAAATGATTGAGGGATTAGGATTGCCATCATTTGGAACCAACAGATAGGTGGCAAGGAGGCACATGCACAAGGCAAACATGCGGCGATTCTGAACTGTGTAGTCCAACGGGTTGCCGCGAGGACTGAAATCTGCAAAGAGACGAAGAATGTCGAGCGAACCTCCATGGATCAAATGTCTCGCAAGACCATCACTCACACCGAGTTTTTCCTTGAGGACCTTGACCAAGTTAGCACGGATTGGAGGGATCACTGGTTCGGTCTCGGGACGAGTTTCAAGGTATGCATGGAACTCCTCGATAGTGGGGCAAAGCTCCTGGAGGCCGAAACGGAACACATGGAACTCGGGATCCCAAAATTGGGCGGCGGCATGTAAAAGCTCGGGACGAATGGGAATGGAGTGGATATGTCGTAAGGAGTTAAGATGGTGGCTTCGAAAATTGAACCAATCAATGTTTTCGAAGCTTGCAATCCATGGTTGAAGCACGGCGGACGCAAGCATGGCCATGATGTGGAGTTGAAAAAGAAAGAGGTGGAGAATGAAAGTATAAAGAGTGGGATAATGAAAATGGGTGTGGAGGAAATGCTTGGCAAGCCATAGTATTTATAGTGGGAGCATGGTGAATAGTGACAATTTTGCATGCAAGGATGGGTGAAGAAAAATTCAAGTTTCAATGAATTCAAAGTTCATTTTCAAGAAATTTGCATGGGAAATCATAAAAAAATCTTGGAAAAAGGTGGCATTTATTGGAAAATGGAGAAGAAAACTTTGGAAAAGTGTATGAGAGGCTTGGGAAGGAAATTTGAACAGTTTACATGCAGTTTGGGGCAGAAAAACGCCATGCAATGGGCAAGAAAGAGCCTTGGGAAGAACAAAAACTCTGCCAGGAAGCAAGTCCAGGCGCCTGGACTTTCCCTTTCCAGGCGCCCAGACCTAATCCAGGCGCCTGGATCATCACCTTCCAGGCGCCTGCACCCAATCCAGGCGCCTGGACCAGCCTAATGCAGGCGCCTGGAAACCAGTTGACAGCAACCAGCTTTTGATCCCCGAACTTATTTTCATGCAGTTTTGGCAAGTTTCATTGATTCCAACATGTTCTAATGGACATTTATGACTTGCGGGGAAGTTTTATTCACGGAAGATCCGGAAGGTGAGACGTTTAGACCAAGTTTTCCACAAGACAAGCTCGGTTTAACGTCTCAAAATCTTAATTAAAGGTTGCAAGTGGACTTTATCGAGTTCAAATGGTTGATTTAGTCAAATATGACGTTGCGGAAGCGATGGATGTTTGTTCTCGGAGAAGAACGTGTGGCATTGACGGATCGTCTTTTCAAACAAGCCCTATGGACACCAAATTCCATCCTAGGGTCATTTGTGTCATTTGATTCATCTAAATGAGTTGTATATACATTTTTGAATCGTGTGAAGGTGTTAATAGCATTTGTTGTCATGTCTATTGTATATTTGAGTCGTTTATATCAACATTTGTTCATTAAACATGTTTCGAATAAATTCACGAACACTTGTGTCTATAATCATGTCCTTCTGTAAATACTTGTTCATTATAGTCAATGGAAATCTTTTTCCTGTTTTTTTTTCGCTAGTTTAACAACCGGTGTTTTGTTATCATTATAATAAAACGCATGAGCAACATGTAAAGTGCAAATCATGTATCAAAACATGGCATCCATAAAAAGTCAAACGCCGGTCAATGCAAGTCAAATATCAAGTCATAATCCATGAATACTGGGGCAAACACACGCCTAAACAAGCAAAACAGGCGCGCAGGCCCAATCTAAAGGACTACTCAGACGGGCAGGCCCGAAATGGTAAAAGAAAAAAAGATGATCATGAAGCAAAAGCAAAACTCATAATATCCTAAGATCGCCTAAGTACTAACTACGGGTCACCTATCTCCTCGTCATCCTCGCCCTCGTCCTCGCTCTCCACTGTGTCCTCAGGGACAGGCTCCTGCGGGAGAGGCTCATCAGCAACGGTCTCTGTACCCGGTACCTCAACTGAAGTAGAGGGCTCACCGACTCTCTGGCGAACTGATCTCCCGCTGCCATCCTCCTCCTCGGTCTCTCTCATCGCGACATAGCCTACTTCCTTCGAGCGGAACAAGCGGATAGTCGTCGAGCCAGGACCGGCAACGCCACCTCTCTCTCGCCTCCGAGGCACCTGCAAGCAAAGACAAAACACAGAGCACATCAGTATTCTGCAGTCAAACATGTATCAGAATCAAGTCCAAGAAAGCAAAAAGGGATACCGGGATAGTCCTGGAAAGAGGAGGACTGGGAACGACTGGAGGGGGTAGGTCGCCCGGTCGCCGAAGTACCACGTCTGCCCCGACCACCAGCTGACGAACAAGGGTCCGCAGACTGTGAGTCTCCTCGTAGTAAAAGCGCGCGGTGTCCTGGGAAAACTGCAACAGGAAGCAACAGTTTTAACAAAAGAGTTTCAACGTCGATAAAAAGCTGAATGGAACAATGAAACTTGGCATACCGGGCCAGTAGGGAGCGGAAGGTCAGCAGCTGGTCGAGGGATATCAACATACCCCCTCTCTCCCTCAGGTGTCTGTACAGAGACCTGCCACAACCTCATAGCCTTGTAGGCTGACCTCTCAGAAGGCTCAGGCTCTCCTGCAACAGCACCACCCCACCTCTCTCTGAGGACAGGCACCAGTCCACTACCTCCAGGCACCACCTCCTCTCTCCTCTCCTCCTGAACACCAACTCTCTCGAAAGGGACGTCCTCCATCGGCACGTCCTCACTCACTCTCTCTCTCTCTCCGTCACTCTCTCTCTCTCACCCCCAGTAGAAGATCCCCCCTCTCTCTCACAACAGAGGGACCAGCCCCCTCTCTCACTCCAGCATCACCACCAGCCTGTCCCTCGGCTCTAGCCCTCTCTGCCTGCTCAGTAGCCAAAGCCTCAGCAGCCTCCAACGCGGCAGCCTCTCGTGTAGCTCTGGCTCTCTCTCTAAACCCCGCCACGTCAAGTGGGCCAGCAAGGTACCGACGCCTGTACTCGTCATAGTCCTCTGTCGGTCGGAGGTACTGGTCCAAGGCCGTGTCCAGAATAGTATACCGCTCTATCTCTGCCAATGTATAGCTCTCAGTCCTCAGAACCAGTGGCGAAAGAGGTCCTGGCACCGCCTGTGCTGGGGCACGTATCGACTGGCGCAGTACCCTGTCTCCAAGATACCACTGCCAGCCGTACGCGCACTCCAACAACACTCTCCCCCGTGTCAGCTCTCTACTCGGTGCGAGGTACTCGTCCTGAATCCCGTCCCACACCTGCCAGTGTACCTAAACAGGAAACCAGAGTTTCATGAGATAATATGCAACAAGTGAACAACAAACGTTGAAACAGGTTTTTTTTTTTTTTTTTAAGTCAGTACATACCCCTGCATAAGTAAGGCGGTCGAGCTCTCCCCGAAAGAAGTCAAGCTGGCCACGCACAGCGCTCTTTCCTCTGAATCCTTGACCCCAGCGAAAAGCTCGAGGGATCACGCGTGGGTCCCGGTAGGAGGACTCCGGGGACGACAGTCTCAGCACCGCGTAGGCCCACATCTGCAAAACAGTGTTGGAATAGTCAGTAAATGTACAATGTGCAAGCAAACAGAAATTCAATAAAGCATGACATTGAAAAGTGAAGTTGATTGGTTTACCTCCCAAGCTGACCATAGCCCTCCTATACTCGACGCCACGCCTCGAGAAACGGATCCCATAAAAGCATAGCATGAGGCCAGAGCCCAGCCTCCCCAGTCATATCTGGCAACCCGGTCGAAGTCTCTCAGCGCTGCTAAATAACCCAGGTGCACGTGGTGACGTCGGTTCGCGAACAGGGTCGCGCCGAACATGTAAAGCAAGTAACACCAGGCCTTCTGCTCCGCAGCAAGTCGAGACGTGGGCCTCCCAAGACAATGGTCAATGAACTGACCGTAACCAGCAGAGTCAGCCCCATGATTGGGCTTCCAGCCCAAGTAGTACCGCAGCGCATCGTCACTCTGGGCAATCCCTGCATCGAAGGGCAAAGGCTCTCCACCAACTCGTAGGCCTGTAATCGCTGAGAAGTCTAAAGGTGTCATCGTCGCCTCGCCAAACTGTAGGTGAAGGGTATTTGTGGAATCCCTCCATCTCTCTGCCAGAGCGGTCACCACAGCATGGTCACGCATCGTCTTCGTCTGTGTCTCTATAAATGGCTCGAAGCCTGTAAGCGCCACCAACTCTCTCACGTCGTGGTGAAGGTCCACAAACAAAGACAGTGTCCTCCAAGATGAGCCATTCACCCTCAGACACATGTTCACCTGTTCAGACAGAGATACATTTCATCAGTACATGAGTTCATGAAGTTCATAAATCCACAATGCATAATCTGTAATGAATTCGACAAATGAAAGTGTGAAAAACCAAGTGTATACCTCCAAGCAGTCACGAGAAAGGTGCCTCCCAGGGTTCAGCAGGATCTCCTCTCCGTCATATCTCTCCTGCAGTGAGGTATATCTGTCTATCGCCGAAGGGATAATGTGGTGCAGTGGTGCGTCATAAGTGTCAGCATGAAAGACAGGCCTCCCCAGCAAAGCCCGTCGGGCCACCTCCACCACGGACACTCTCGGGCCTCTCTCTCTCTCTCTCTCTCCTCGGCCTCAACCTCCCTCAACACCTCAGAAACAGTCTCCTCAGTCACCGGAGGAGCGTCCGCCGTCTCCATAGCAATCCCCTTTCCCTTATCTGTTCTACTTGTCCCCACTCCAGAGTGCTCGATAGGGTCGCGGGGACCCAGACCATCACCCATACCCCCACCAACAGCCTCACCAACACTCTCCCCTATACCCAAATCCTCAATCACGAAGTCCTCAACACCACCCAAACTCAGAACCCGCCCACCTGCACTCTCAACACCTCTACCAACACCACCACCACGCCCTGTAGTACCTGTGTCTCCATCGGCAGCATCTCCGCCCACCAAACCACTCAAACCACCATCTCCGCCCACCAAACTACTCTCACCAACACCACCACTCATCAAACCACTACCACCAATACCACCGACATCTCCAATACCTCCCGAACCACTCGCAACCGCCAAACCAGCAATATCAACAACAGGCAATGAACTACTACTAGCAGGAACATCAAGAACGGCATGTAAATCACCAGAAATGCTCGAAATTGTTCTGTCAGGACTTACCTGTTCCGGATCTGGAGTTTCTGTGGGATTTTGGACTGGCGTAGGGTCGGCCGCCTTCTCTCTGGCACCGCCGACAGCCTTGGTGGCCGGCTGAGTTTCTTCCACTTCGGCCGTAGCCTCCTTAGGGCCGTGGGTCCCACCCACGGCTTCCTCCGGCACCGCCGCACCACCCACGGTGGTCTCCGCAGCCTGTGGGACCTCCACTGGTCTCTCTTCTTCACCGCCGGCACTGGAGGATGCCATGGATGGTTCGTTCGAACTCGGTTCGGCCATGGATGAGATTACTTAGCACCAAAACCGAACAAAACCGAGCGGATCTTGGTTGTGGTGGTGTGCAATCGGGTTTTTTGGTGAAGAATTTGTGCGAAAATCGTGAGTTTGAGACCGAGAGAGTTGAAAGAGAGAAAGAGACGATCAGGTTTGGTCGGAGAAGAAACAGAAATGACCGAAATAAGGCACCTGGACTGATTTTAATCGCACCCGAACGGTTACGACTGTTCACATTTTCGGGAGTCCAGGCGCTTGAAGTGATTCCAGGCGCCTGGATTGAGTGAGTTCAGGCGCCTGAAGTGAGTCCAGGCGCCTGGATTGGTTCGATCTGGGCGGCTTCCAAACTAATCCAGGTGCAGTGCAATGCTATCCGATTGAAATTGTTTGGAACTCTTGAGGATTCCTTAAACTTTTTGGAACATTTCCAGAGAGATTTTAGCTCAAATCATGATTGGCATATGTGTGTCGTGCAACCAAACAGATCATCATTTGTGATAATGAGGTAATGTATTTCATTAAATTATTTCAATAAGATTTTCAAATCATTTTCTGAGGATTTTTAATTAAATCTATTTAAATCATTTTCTGAGGGTTTTTAATTAAATCCATTTAAATCATTTTCTGAGGGTTTTTAATTAAATCCATTTAAATCATTTTCTGAGGGTTTTTAATTAAATCCATTTAAATCATTTTCTGAGGTTTTTTTAATTAAATCCATTTAAATCATTTTCTGAGGGTTTTTAATTAAATCCATTTAAATCATTTTCTGAGGTTTTTTAATTAAATCCATTTAAATCATTTTCTGAGGGTTTTTAATTAAATCCATTTAAATCATTTTCTGAGGGTTTTTAATTAAATCCATTTAAATCATTTTCTGAGGGTTTTTAATTAAATCCATTTAAATCATTTTCTGAGGGTTTTTAATTAAATCCATTTAAATCATTTTCTGAGGTTTTTTAATTAAATTCATTTAAATCATTTTCTGAGGGTTTTCAATTAAATCCATTTAAATCATTTTCTGAGGGTTTTTAATTAAATCCATTTAAATCATTTTCTGAGGGTTTTTAATTAAATCCATTTAAATCATTTTCTGAGGATTTTTAACTAAATCCATTTAAATCATTTTCTGAGGATTTTTAACTAAATCCATTTAAATCATTTTCTGAGGATTTTTAACTAAATCCATTTAAATCATTTTTTGAGGATTTTTAACTTAATCCATTTAAGTCATCATTCTCTGAGGATTTTTAATTAAATCCATTTAAATAATTTTCTGAGGATTTTTTAGTTAAATCCATTTAAATCTTTGCGCACCACGAAATTTCTAATATTTTCGTGTGTTTTGGAAGTTTTAAGGCAATGATTTGGGGGTGTCTTTATCTTTGACAATACTCACATCAAGTCAATGATGTCAAGTCATGTCAAAGAGGGGCAACTGTAGACACCCCAATCCGGACCTACAGGATTCCGAAACTTCCCCGATGATGAAAATGCCTAATGACGACAGACAAGGCTTGATCAGAAACTTGAAAAACCCCACCAATAATCTCCCATCAAATCACCAAAACATCCCTTAGAACTCCGGAATGTCCCAAAAACCTTGAAATGCATGCACCTGGATTGGCCTTCAGGCACCTGGATTGGTCAAATCCAGGCGCCTGGAAGGGGTTCAGGCGCCTGGATTACATGGTCCAGGCGCCTGGATTCAGTTCAGGCGCCTGGAAATGCACAATCCAGGCGCCTGGATATCAGTCCAGGTTGAGTGTGTTTTAAGTTGTTAGTGGGCGGGAACGAGATCTTGGGGGATTTTTCTGCAGAGTTAGTTGGAAGGGAGTGTGGGGGAGATCATTGCACCTACACCTTGTGTAACGCCCCGCATTTTTGGGATACGTTATGGATTATTATTACAATTTAAAGTCGGTCTTAAACGGTAATAATAATAACCAAAAATACATATAGATGATCTATCCTTCACAGATTACAAAAAGGTAGACTGGGTGGGTTCTACGGCTCCGCAAATCTCTCCACCTGGTGGATCTCCATCTCGGCAGCTCCTCCGGCTCCGTGTTCTCCGTAGAGGTCCTCCTGTTCATTATGATAATCTAGCATAATACGTCAGAGTTGCGAAGCAACATCGAGGTATTATGCCAGGGCGAAACTGTGAGCGAGGACGCTCAATAGATACCCTACCCCAACTTTAAACTAGCAATTCTAGAACAATAAAGTTGGCAGGTAAATAGTTGAAAACCATTTATCAAAATAGTAAGTTCATGCGTGTCAATGCATCAGTATCACATCCAAATCAGAGTGCAGCTTTAGTAAAATCAGTATCCCATTTCTTTTCAAATCAGAGTGCAGCTTTAATAAAATCAATATCTCATATCATTTCAAAATCCAGAGTGCAGTGTCAGTATCTCGTATCATTTTCTCATAACAGCATTCTTCTTCAAATTTCAACCATGTCAACATCTCACATCTCTCGAAAGTTATTGGCCCGTTCTACAACCCCTTTCTAACGGTCACCAACCTTTCCGTTCGAAGGGTCGGCCACCCATAAACTGACTCCTGCAGTATGAGGTCCGCTAACTCCGCGTCACACACGACATAGTCCCGGCTACCCATATCACTGAATCCCCACCAGTCTGTTTATGAGGTCCGCTTGCTATGTGTTGTACTGAGTAAGTTCTAACCGTCAAATTCACCCGCGGAATTTGAGGAGAAACTTCAAACAGCACTACCGTATAGTTCCATTGAGCTTTGACCACCAGTTCACCCCGGGGAACTGAGGCGGGACTCCAATGGCAGTATTGTTTATAGTATAGTTTCATTGAGCTTTGACCACCAGTTCACACCGGGGAACTGAGGCGGGACTCCAATGGCAGTATTGTTTATAGTATAGTTCCATTGAGCTTTGACCACCAGTTCACACCGGGGAACTGAGGCGGGACTCCAATGGCAGTATTTTATTTACAACAGCATTTTCATTCTCATCTCTATTTCTTCTTGTAAAAACAATCGATTATTTTCTTGAAAAACGTGTCGTGTCGTACCGTCTCGGAAAACATGCACATGCCATATTACATAAAAATCTTTCGTTTAGAAATCGTTTCACGATAAACTTTTCGGAAAAAAAATATTTCCCGATAACCGTGTTACTTTAGGTATAAAATCTCGTTGGTGACTTTCTTTAGACAAATGAGATAACCAGGAGAGTCCCAGGCTGGATGGCCGCACGAATGCAGTTACTGGCACCATTCCTTTCTTAGACAGCGCTAGGCATATCCTTTTTGACAGACCCTCAAGGGTGTTAGCCTTGGGTTAATCTCAACAGTCCAAGTACAGTCAAAACATTTTGAAGTCGCTTTAGGAAAAGTTTAGTCGGCTATTTTCCAAAAAATCAATTGGGCAGCATAACGGCGTAAATTTGAAAAGTCGATTTTCATTCGGGCATTATAACTGGATATTTTAGGTTTCCAAAAGTCCATCGGGCATTATAACGGTGCATTTTGATAAATAAATTTTAAATCGTGCATAGTAACGACTAAGTGTGATTTTCAAAGTCTAATTGTTCATAAAATCACTAATCACCAACATAATCACGTTTAATCATAATTAGGCATGTTTAAGCAAAATAATAACCACCTTAATATGAACTAGTAAATACTAATCTAAAGTTAAGATAAAGTATCTACCTTAATTCCGATGATTAGTCGGAAGCCGATTAGCTAGTTGAATTCCAGCGGCGTAACGACTAGTCGACCTTTGCTCGAACACTTTCTTGCTAACTTATTCAACCTTTCTAAGATCTAGGGGTGGTCGAGGGTGGTGGAGTGTGGTGGTTTAGGATGAGTTTCAAGAAGAACACTCAAGAACTCATTCAAGAACACTAGAAAGCACAAAGTGGAGAAGTTGGGAGATTTTGGTGTGAGGAAATGAAGTAAGGTGAGTGAGCTATTTATAGAAGATTGTAATTGGGTAAGTAGCCTACCTTGTTAAGTAGTCAAATTTTCTTTCTTCTCATTAATTCAAAAAAATACAAATTAGGTTTAGTAAAGTCAAAATTGGTAGGAAGACAAAATTGAACACATGTCTAATTAGGGTTTTAAATAGGCTAAGGCTAGTCAAAATAGGACAACATAGGAGTTGGAAAAATTAGTAGGCCTTCCGGATGCGATGTAGTGAAATACTCGGTGTGCACGCGTTGATTTTACGGCGCGGAAAAATAAATAAAAGAAAATAAACAAACTAAATCTAGTTTCATTCAAATTATTTAAACTAAATAATAAATTATTTCATTTAGCGATATTAAAAATAACTAATCGAATTAATAAATCGAAATTTTTATCTACGAAATTTCGGGTTATTACAATCTATCCCCCTTAACAAATTTCGTCCTCGAAATTCGAATTACTCAACGGATGGAAACAATTGTGGATAGTTGGCTATCATGGCTTCTTCCCGTTCCCAAGGTTTTTCCTCTATTTCTCGATCTTTCCATAATATTCGTACTAACTGAATGGTTCTGTTGAGGATACGCTTCTCCATGCTGTCCCGGATTTCAATTGGTTCTTCCTTAAAAGTTACGTCCTCATTTATGTCGAGATATTCCTAATTTAACACGTGTTTTGGCAGGGCGAGATACTTCCTTAACATGAAGTCGTGAAAAAATGTTATGCACTCGGTATCTGTGGCGGGAGTGCTAATCGGTAGGCCACTTGTTCGATTTTCTCCAAAATCTCAAATGGGCCGATATATCGCGGAGAAAGCTTCCCTTTCTTCCCGAATCTAATTACTCCTTTTCGGGGCCGAATTATTATTTTTTTTAGAAACACGTGGTCTCCTTCTTTGAACGACAAGGGTCTGTTTCTTCGATCCGCATAACTCTTCTGTCGGCTCTGCGCAGTAAGCAGTCTCTGTTAGATAGGCTTAATCTTCTCGTCGTGTCTCTAACCATTTCAGGTTCTAGTAATCCTATCTCTCCGGCGTCAGTCAAACTTGTGATCGACAAGGGTGGCCGTAAGGTTCCTTCTTTCTTCTTCACGAACAGTGCAGGTGCTCCTCATGGTGAAGTACTCGGTTTGATGTATCATGTCTCTGACGACTCTTGCAGTTGGGTCTTCAATTCCTTCAGTTCTGTCGGCGCTATACGGTACGGGGTCATCGAAATTAGGCGGTTCTAGGTTGAAGCTTGATGGTAAAATTGATCTATCTTTGTGGCGGTTAATCCAGGTAGATTGTCATGAAACACGTCAGCATAGTCACAGACGATGTGTGGCAGCCCTAACTCTTCTCGGTCAGATTCTTCCAACTGGAGACTAGCTAGCCATCCGAACAGTTGGTTCTGCCATTACGAGCGTCGAGTCGCCGAATTCACAACCTGTCTATCCCCCTTAAAATGAAAGCATGTCCCATCAGGGTGAAAGCCGTTACTATCTTTTGATGGCAATCAACGACAGCTCGATGAGTTGACAGCCAATCAATCTCCATAATTAAGTCGAAGTCAACCATCTCGATCACGCGTAAATTGCAAGTTAGTCGAATATTACTTACTTCTAACTCGCAGCCTCTACAGATTAGATTAACTGGTAAACTAGCGCTTAAAGGTGATGCTATTGTCATCTGGTTCTCTAGGGGTTCAGTATCTAATCCTAGTGCAGATACGCATGCAGCTGATATAAACGAACACGATGCTCCAGTGTCAAATAAAGTTTGAACACATGTACTAAACAGTAATAGGATAGAGTCTAGCGTATGGTCCTGGAGAAAGTACCGGTAGTGATGGTTGTGTGGCAGTCGAGGTGGTAGCGTGCCAGGACGGTGGAAAAGACGGCTCATCGGCATAGTCATAAGCTAAGAGAAAGCAAGTCCTTGTGTGAAATTGTGTTGTGGTGTTAAGTGAAAATGTGAGAATGGTGCTAAAGAAAGTACAACAAGGTTTACTAAATACTCGCTTTATTGCTACAACCGACAGACTTGTAGGTTTGCTTACAACCGAGGTTTACTTATAATACTGCAAAAGGTTAACCTCTCATACTAGAAGTGAAAACAACATTTTATTTAAAAATCTAACTATGGCTAGGTTCTAATCTTCTCGGTCATCTGGTCAACTTCATTCGGAGCATTCAAGGGAAATACATTCTCGACATGCTTTCTTTTCTGGCCTAGTATTCTATTGTATAGGTTGCTTCCCAAAGCTCGGATTGGCAAAGTCAATCTGTTGATATTGCTGGGGCTGCTGATATCCAAAATCTATGGGTCCTACTGTCCTAGGTCAATTACGGCTGATATGCCCAAAGGCTTGGCAGTTAAAGCATCGGATTGTTGGGTTGTCGTGTGCTGATCCCGACGGTCCTTGCCTTCGGTCACCCCTTTTCCAAGGCTGGGTGTTAATCTGAGCAGGGTTAACTTTGGCTGGGTAGGGCCCACGATCGTTGTTGTTCTGCACCGTCCTGATGGGTCCTCCCGAACTGCTTCCTTGACGTTTAGCCCGAAAGTCAACGTCCTCCATTTCCATCCTTAGGGCACATTTTACCGCTTCAGCATAGGAAGTATAGCCCATTCCCATTACAATCTTGCGAGTCGAGCCAAGTCCCCATTCAAACTTTCGGACCTTGTCTTCCTCAGTCGGGGCAATGGCACGGCCATAGCGGTACAGTTCCTCAAATTTAGCGACATACTGCGTCACTGACATCGAACCTTGCTGCAGGTTCTGGAACTCCTGAATCTTTGCCTGCTTAATAGGAGCAGGAAAGTACTTATCCAGAAATATGCTCTCAAACTCCTAAAAGGTCATGGTTTCGATGTTATAGGCGGCTTCAATCAGCTCCCACCAATATCGAGCCTCTCCTTGGAGTTGGTAAGCAGCGAGAGCTACACAGTGGTTGTCTTGGTTGACTCCTAAGGTGCTAAGGATTACCTTGATCTCTTTCAGCCAAGCTTCGGCTAAAGTAGGGTTAGGTTCGCCATGAAAGACGGGTGGTCGTCTTTTACAGAATTCGTTCATCGCTTGAGTACGGGTCATTGGTCCAGGTAGGTTGTTAGGTGGGGGTCGGTTCGCGTTGAGCGCAGCAATGAAGGCTTGCATGAGTTGTGCGAGGTCAGGGTTACCGTTGGTTCTGTTGGACGAGTCCTCACCATTGTTACGTGTAATCGCCATTCTAGAGTTGGAAATTCGTAGGAAATTTAGTCTAGAATACTTTTTTTGAAAATAATAACACTACGGCTAAAATCTAAATTCGGAAAGGATTTACTGCTGCTAAACGTTATCTTTGAGCACATATTTATACTAAAACTGACATGTGAGCAGGACACATGTCACAAACAGTCAAATCCTAAGTGTTCTCACGTTTCGCTTCCCTACGCTTGGTAATGGCTCATATATGCCTATAACTACACCGTTATCAAATAGGATATTTTTAGAGTAGTAAAAGTACAACGTACGGACATTTATTCAGGTTACGCTCTCGGAAAGTGATCTACCCATTCTACCCAAGGCCGAGTGTTTTGAACCTAGGGCTCTGATACCACTTGTAACGCCCCGCATTTTTGGGATACGTTATGGATTATTATTACAATTTAAAGTCGGTCTTAAACGGTAATAATAATAACCAAAAATACATATAGATGATCTATCCTTCACAGATTACAAAAAGGTAGACTGGGTGGGTTCTACGGCTCCGCAAATCTCTCCACCTGGTGGATCTCCATCTCGGCAGCTCCTCCGGCTCCGTGTTCTCCGTAGAGGTCCTCCTGTTCATTATGATAATCTAGCATAATACGTCAGAGTTGCGAAGCAACATCGAGGTATTATGCCAGGGCGAAACCGTGAGCGAGGACGCTCAATAGATACCCTACCCCAACTTTAAACTAGCAATTCTAGAACAATAAAGTTGGCAGGTAAATAGTTGAAAACCATTTATCAAAATAGTAAGTTCATGCGTGTCAATGCATCAGTATCACATCCAAATCAGAGTGCAGCTTTAGTAAAATCAGTATCCCATTTCTTTTCAAATCAGAGTGCAGCTTTAATAAAATCAATATCTCATATCATTTCAAAATCCAGAGTGCAGTGTCAGTATCTCGTATCATTTTCTCATAACAGCATTCTTCTTCAAATTTCAACCATGTCAACATCTCACATCTCTCGAAAGTTATTGGCCCGTTCTACAACCCCTTTCTAACGGTCACCAACCTTTCCGTTCGAAGGGTCGGCCACCCATAAACTGACTCCTGCAGTATGAGGTCCGCTAACTCCGCGTCACACACGACATAGTCCCGGCTACCCATATCACTGAATCCCCACCAGTCTGTTTATGAGGTCCGCTTGCTATGTGTTGTACTGAGTAAGTTCTAACCGTCAAATTCACCCGCGGAATTTGAGGAGAAACTTCAAACAGCACTACCGTATAGTTCCATTGAGCTTTGACCACCAGTTCACCCCGGGGAACTGAGGCGGGACTCCAATGGCAGTATTGTTTATAGTATAGTTTCATTGAGCTTTGACCACCAGTTCACACCGGGGAACTGAGGCGGGACTCCAATGGCAGTATTGTTTATAGTATAGTTCCATTGAGCTTTGACCACCAGTTCACACCGGGGAACTGAGGCGGGACTCCAATGGCAGTATTTTATTTACAACAGCATTTTCATTCTCATCTCTATTTCTTCTTGTAAAAACAATCGATTATTTTCTTGAAAAACGTGTCGTGTCGTACCGTCTCGGAAAACATGCACATGCCATATTACATAAAAATCTTTCGTTTAGAAATCGTTTCACGATAAACTTTTCGGAAAAAAAATATTTCCCGATAACCGTGTTACTTTAGGTATAAAATCTCGTTGGTGACTTTCTTTAGACAAATGAGATAACCAGGAGAGTCCCAGGCTGGATGGCCGCACGAATGCAGTTACTGGCACCATTCCTTTCTTAGACAGCGCTAGGCATATCCTTTTTGACAGACCCTCAAGGGTGTTAGCCTTGGGTTAATCTCAACAGTCCAAGTACAGTCAAAACATTTTGAAGTCGCTTTAGGAAAAGTTTAGTCGGCTATTTTCCAAAAAATCAATTGGGCAGCATAACGGCGTAAATTTGAAAAGTCGATTTTCATTCGGGCATTATAACTGGATATTTTAGGTTTCCAAAAGTCCATCGGGCATTATAACGGTGCATTTTGATAAATAAATTTTAAATCGTGCATAGTAACGACTAAGTGTGATTTTCAAAGTCTAATTGTTCATAAAATCACTAATCACCAACATAATCACGTTTAATCATAATTAGGCATGTTTAAGCAAAATAATAACCTCCTTAATATGAACTAGTAAATACTAATCTAAAGTTAAGATAAAGTATCTACCTTAATTCCGATGATTAGTCGGAAGCCGATTAGCTAGTTGAATTCCAGCGGCGTAACGACTAGTCGACCTTTGCTCGAACACTTTCTTGCTAACTTATTCAACCTTTCTAAGATCTAGGGGTGGTCGAGGGTGGTGGAGTGTGGTGGTTTAGGATGAGTTTCAAGAAGAACACTCAAGAACTCATTCAAGAACACTAGAAAGCACAAAGTGGAGAAGTTGGGAGATTTTGGTGTGAGGAAATGAAGTAAGGTGAGTGAGCTATTTATAGAAGATTGTAATTGGGTAAGTAGCCTACCTTGTTAAGTAGTCAAATTTTCTTTCTTCTCATTAATTCAAAAAAATACAAATTAGGTTTAGTAAAGTCAAAATTGGTAGGAAGACAAAATTGAACACATGTCTAATTAGGGTTTTAAATAGGCTAAGGCTAGTCAAAATAGGACAACATAGGAGTTGGAAAAATTAGTAGGCCTTCCGGATGCGATGTAGTGAAATACTCGGTGTGCACGCGTTGATTTTACGGCGCGGAAAAATAAATAAAAGAAAATAAACAAACTAAATCTAGTTTCATTCAAATTATTTAAACTAAATAATAAATTATTTCATTTAGCGATATTAAAAATAACTAATCGAATTAATAAATCGAAATTTTTATCTACGAAATTTCGGGTTATTACACCTTGCCCCCTAGGTGACCCCTTACCCTTTCTAAAGGTCCAAGTGGCCCTTTATGGACCCTTGTTTGCCTATAAAACCAACTCTCCTCTTCCATTTTCAGGGGGCTGAAAAATACTCTCTCATTTGGCTGTTACTCTGTCAAAATAACCTCAGAATCCTTTGTTTCATCATCTACCTCTCAAATCCAACCCATTTCAACCCCAAAAATCACTCCCTTACCACTAAAACCTCCATATATACACCCTCATCAACCAAAATTCATCAAAGTTTCCATAAACTACCTTTCATAGCTCTGTAAAACTAAGAGTCAGTAGCTACATTCTCCCAAAACTCACTCCAAAAACCCATTTTCAAGTTCTTGATCAAACCAAAAAGGTAATTTTTCTACCAAGATGTTCAAATAGGCCCTGAGGGGGACTCAATCAAGCTCTCTTTGGTCATTTATACCAGTAGAGGGTTTGAGAGAGGTCTGAAAATCATCAAAAGAGAAAATCAGATTTGTGCATCAGAACTCAATCCAGGCACCTGGATCATCACCTTCCAAGCGCCTGCATTGAGTCCAGGCGCCTGGATTCATTCCATGCAGGCGCCTGGACCCCCCCCCCCCCCCTTTACATTGTCACATTTTCTGTTTTCTTTCATATTTTGATCATTTTGGTGCATCATTTATATACCTTGATCCATATTTCATTATATTTCAAGTTCTGATCTCCATTTAGATATTCATCTTGAGTATTTTGATTTTGGAATCATGCTTTTAAAGAGGATCTCATAAGAAAGAGTAGGTTAAATAAGCTTGTGTGTCATTCTTGAGTTCTGATCATTTAGTTTCTAAGGTGTCTATTTAGGATTTCATATGATACTTAAGCACATCTCTCATGAATGTCAAAAATGAGCATAATCAATGTATTTTTGTTGCATTTTAGCACCATTTCATGGTATTTGAGTTACATTCAAGTTTAAACCTGTTGCTGTGTGGTTAAACATTGTCCAGAATGCATGAGAGTCAATTAGAACATTGATTTTGATGGGTTTTGCAAGAAAATGAGGGTTTAAGGATTCTGTCTGGATGGCATCCAGGCGCCTGGATTGACCCCTTCCAGGCGCCTGGACTCAATCCAGGCGCCTGGACTCACCTTTTCCAGGCACCTGGACTCCCTCCAGGTCCACATCTTATGATCAGTTTCTGAGGTATTTTAGGGCATTTTGGGTATGTTTTAGTGTAATTTCTATATCTTTTGTGCATAAATTATCCATTCACAACATTTTGCATAAACATGCATTCATGTTTCATCAATATATTTCGATGTGTTTATTATGCTCTCACATGAATTTGAATTTAAAAGTCCATTTAAGTAACATTTTCAGGATCTTCTAAACATTTAGTAGAGACCGGTAAATATGCCAGGCGCGTGGGGTGCTTTGAATTCCTTCCTCTCGCGTAACCTAACTCCCGAACCCGAGAAATCTCATTTTAAAGACCGGTAAAGTATTTGTCCGTTCTAAGGGCAAAAGAGTCATTTTTCAAATGGTTTCTCGGGTAAAGTCCTCAAATCCGGGTGGCGACTCCATTCAACCAATCAAAACCATCTTTCAAACCGCAATCATTTTCGTGGACATCGCCTACCGCGGGGTGTTCACAGTTAGCTTTATATCTGAAAAAAGAAAAAAGAACCGAAAAAAAGTAAAAAAAAAAAATGCAGGCAGTGGGCTTAGGTGATTATTGATAATTTTATTTTTATTATTAAAATATTGAAGTATATCTTATGGGAACTAAAAAAAAAAAAAAACGAGTTTTGAGTTAAAGAAAAAAAAGTTCCAAGAAAAAAGTAAACAATTAAGTTATTTTTTCACTCCTTTCAAAATTTTTATGTAATATGCACTCAAAAAAGAAAGAATAAAGTAAAGTTTAAGTTTAAGGGCATTAACGTCAATGCGCCATCAAAGTTAACGCCGTTAGGCGTTTTTAACGGCAAGGGGGGAATCTGACATTTATTTTGTAAAGCAAGGGAGGGCAGTGGAATATCAGAAAACTGAGGGGAGGTCAGTGACATTAATGCAAACCTCAGGGGAGGTTAGTGAAATTAACCCTTTAAAGAATTACACACGCTTTTTCTCTTTCGCTCCACATTGATCCATCTCACTTGAACTCTCTCTCCTTCCCCAAATGTTGTTCTCTCTCTACCCTCCCCCATTGAAATTGGCACTGTATCTTCGGCGAATCCATCTCCAGCAAGACCCATCTCCAGTGATACTCTCTCTCCTCTCAATCTGAAATCTCCAGCACTTCTACCTTAAATCTCCAACTGAAAAAAAACCCGAAAATCTCTCTCCTCAAAATCCAAACCCAAACGATCAATAACCTTGGAATCAACCAGCCTCTGGGTCTCCCCCTGCACCCCAACCCAATTAACATAGACAACCTCAAATAAAGGGAAAAAAAACCCTCAAATAAAGAACCCAAAGTAGATTTGTAAATATAGATATACATGTATATATTCAAAGAGGGGGAGAGAGAGAGAGAGAGAGAGAGAGAGAGAGAGAGAGAGAGAGAGAGAGAGAGAGAGAGAGAATGAAGCCCAAGGAATAGAATTAGAAATGATGAGTGAGACAAGTCGGTATATGTTTTGTAAACCTCCAATTCGTTTTTCTTTTTTTTCTTTTTTCTTTTTATTTTTTAAGTTTGCACCTTAATTTTTAAGCCCAATACCCTGTTGTGATTACTGCTATCTTGTAGCATAAATCTCATCGTGAATGGCTGAGATGGAGATAGCATGAGGGTGAGATTTAGGTGAGAGAGTGTAATAACATAACTTCTAATTTGAGCCATCGATTTCAAGAGCTAAGATGGAGTGTCTCTTTATGTGTCCCCGGAACCGGCCCCATTTATATATGTTCATTATATATATATAGGGAGTCCTTGTAATCCAGACCTCCCGTTTCCGGACCTCCATGATCCAAACATTTTTTTGACGATCCGATCCGTCCAATGTGTTCAAAAGGTGCTTTCCAAGGTCCATGCGGGAAATCTTCAAAAAAAAATACCGGGAAGGGCTTGATCCAAGCAATTTCGCAAAAAATGTATATTATCGAATTTTCCAAAACAATTGGTAACACAAAAAAAATACCCCAAAAGCTTCAATCTGGGGGTCCGGATAAGAAGCTTGGATATATATATATATATATATAGCTTCCTATCCAAACCACTAAATCCGGACCTCAATTTCCGGACCAAATTTCGACGATCCAAACCGTTAGATGTGTTTAAAACTGAGCAAAATTGCTCCGATCAAGCCCTTCCGAGTATTTTTTTTTTTTGCCAAATCCTCGCGTTAGACCTTAAAAACACGTTTCAAACACATCTAACAGTTCAGATCGTCAAAATTTGATCCTAAAAGTGGAGGTCCGGACATTAACAAGTTGTGGGATCCTTGATAGGAAGCTCACTGTATATATATATACCACTACCCTGTTGTGATTACTGCTATCTTGTAGCATAAATCTCATCGTGAATGGCTGAGATGGAGATAGCATGAGGGTGAGATTTAGGTGAGAGAGTGTAATGACACAACTTCTAATTTGAGCCATCGATTTCAAGAGCTAAGATGGAGTGTCTCTTTATGTGTCCCCGGAACCGACCCCATCTATATATGTTTATTATATACACACACACACACACACACACACCAAGCTTGGCAATCCCGATGATGGAAATGGCCCGATAAGGACACGTGGAGCTTGATTGATTGCTTGGTAACCCATTCAAAATAAACCCAAGCTTGCACCACCTTCTAGTACATTCAAAACCCTTTTATTGATATATAATATGTCCCAATTCATTTTGAAATGAGGGAAATGCGA
Source organism: Vaccinium darrowii (assembly GCA_020921065.1). NCBI lineage: Eukaryota > Viridiplantae > Streptophyta > Magnoliopsida > Ericales > Ericaceae > Vaccinium > Vaccinium darrowii. The sequence goes on from CM037157.1 coordinate 18,142,975, forward strand.
GCATTTCACTAAAATGACTTGTTTTTCCAACCTCTTGAGGGTAAAATAGTCATAGATTTTGATGTACAAATCATCTTGGGTTCAAACCACTTGGGTTAGAAAGTAGACTCAATTACCTTTCCAGCGTTTCAAACCATGCGCAAAACAAAGTTCGGTAGCCCCCGAAACGGCCCCATGAAGTTTGATATATTGTGTAGTCTCCAAGACCAGGCGCCCACACTTCATAGTCCAGGCACCCAGACTTAATTCTAGTGGGCAATTTTTAGCAGGTTTTTTGTGAAACCATGGGCTCCTCTCCTACATTATCTCATTTTTTTTTACTCAAATCTCCCTTCATCACAGCATCCCTCCAAACATTTGAGTTTAAATTCACTTTCCCTCTCAAACTCACCCAAAACTACCCCATTCTCTATCTATAAATAACCCCCCTCACCCTCCATTTGGGAGGATCAACTCTCCACCCCTTCCTTACTCTTATTGTCACGCCCTCAATTTTAAATAACCAAAATATATACATATCCACGTAAGATAAGTCAGAGTCAAACAACTTCCCGTAGAAAAGTCAAGTCAAAGTATAATGAGTTTCTACTTGAGGTACCCGTACCCATGCATAAGTAATCAAGGGTTAAGAGTTATTACATAAACCAAGTTTTGTCAAAAATTAAAGAAAATAGAGGTTACAAGATCATCTCCCCAAAATACATAAACTATGGAGAGGATAGAATAACTCCATGTCAAATATGCTTCATGATATGCATCCACACGTCAAGCATCCCAATTATGTGCCTTGCCGAGTACTTGAAATGATAGGGTGAGCTCACCAGCTCGTAGGAAACTTTTCTACTAACACTAAGGGTATAGATAATGAAAGATGCACGTGATAATATAATACGCATGAATGATTAGGCTAGCATGAGCTATGGAAGATCGACTCAATGTTGAAGTGTCCACAAGATACCCAAGTATCCGTTACTTTCCTCAAAACTGTTTCAATTCAAGTCGTGTGTTCGATTTCTTCAAAACATCATATTTTTCATAAAACATTCCATTTTTCAACTCGCCACAAATAACCATTTGTTTTTAATAGGGAATGAATTCCTCTGCCGAATTTCGTGGTCTCCGTGCACGCCTGCCGGATTTCTTGGGCTCCGAACACCCCTGTCGGATTTCGTGGGCTCCGAACACCCATGGCGAGGGACGCACCAAACGGTGGCCCTAGAATAAGTAACCATCATTCTCAAAAGTTCGTTAAACCATCAAGTGTTCAAAATCTATGTAACTCGTTTAGTTCGAAAACTTGTAGTGTACGGATTTTGGCAAAGATAACACGTGTCCAAGAATGTGAGAAATCAAGACAAAACATAATTCGTGCCACGATAGTTTAGATAGGTGTTTTCCAACAAGTTTTGAAGTGTAATAGATGAATAAGGCAAGTACATGGTCAAACTACCCGACCGGAGGTCAAAGGAAAGCCAACAAACGATCCGATCAACAAAGTGGTTGGTAATAAGTAATATTTTAAGTGAACAAAACATTTGAAGATGTCCCAAGACGTCCAAGAGTCAAGGAAAGGCCTAAACAAAAAATAAGGTTCAGAGCTGTCTAGCATCAATACCCCAGAATGGGGTATCAATACCAGTCAACCAGAAAAAAAAAAAAAACAGAACGCGCTGGTATCGATACGAGATCGCAGGGGTATCGATACCAGCAGGCTTCGCACAGAATTTTGACAGCTTTTCAAGCTTGATGGGGGCTTCAATCCAACTCAAATGGGAGGTTCCAAAACACAATAAATCATCAAATGAACATGTCTAAGCACTAATTCAAGATCAATCCAACAAAAGTATGGAGGATTAAGCATCAATCAAGTTCAAACTCAACTTCCATGGAGGTGTAAAAGCTTGGTGAGAAATCAAGAGGATAGATGAACACAATGCAATGATTCAAACCATATCCACTTAGTGGAGGTAGAATTAAGTTCCCTACCTCAAAGATTGAGCTCCAAATGAGAAGGAAGTGAAAGCCCCAAGTTATTCTTGCAAACCCCAACCGAATGTGCTAGCTCCAAATGAACCCACGGTGTCCTGGATTCCAAAACACGCATAAATGATGGATTTGAGGTTGATTCTTGAGGAAAAGAGGTGTAGATTTGTGGAGGAAATGGAGTAAACTTTGAAGAGGAGAAGAGAGAGAGGAAGTGTCGGTGTATGAGAGAGGGAGAGGAGTGTGATTTTTGCTCCAAAAATATGATATTAGGCTTTTAAATACATCCCCAAATTACACCCTCACCCCCTAGTGGTTCTAATGTGTTGCAAAGACACCCCATATGCAATCACCAACTCACATTTACCCCATTTTGCATTTTAAAACATTTCTCACACTTCCCCAACATCATTTCGGAAAAATTATTTAAAAATACGGGTCTTTACAGTTACTCTGCAGAAACTACTCTAGAAACACCATCTTCGATCAGACCTTCTCTGTTTTACTACTCCTAGTCATCAAACCCACATTCTTACCACCCAAAATCCACCTATCTTCATCATCCACAACCAAATCTCAACCAAAGAATCCACAATCTGTCCTTCACAGTTTCAGAAGCCAAACTACAATTCATTCAACCACCAAACATCACCTAAAATTACTTCCAAAGTTCCATAATCAAGCTTCAAAGGTAGTTTACCTACCAAATAGTGTTCAAAGGGCTACCTGAGGGTACACCACCCAACTCTTGCTAGTCTCCTATACTGGCTAAGAGCTTGGGAAGGTTTGAAGTGTCACAAAAAGGAAATTTTCATCTACACCCATACATAGTGTGGGCGCCCATACTCACTAAGTATGGGCGCCCGAACTTGCTTCCCTTTTTCTGTGTTTTGTTGATTTGCAATGCTTTTATATGATTGTCTAAGTCATTTTCTTGCCATTTGGAATTAATACTTCTACTACATGGTCCCAATGTTCATTTAAAAGTACTTTTGAAAGCATTTTAGAAGTGAGAACATGTTTTAAAAATGGGCTTTGTAGATTAGGAATGAATTGCATGTGTTTCTTTGTTGGTTATAAGTCTGATCAAAGATATTACGGTAGATAAAAAGGGGATTTTAATCTTGTCTTTGCTCATTATTTACATTCACAAAGCATTCATGATAGGCTCATGTTACACTACTTTTCCTCCCAAGTCCAGGCTTGCTTTTTATTCGTCCATGTGCTCAGTGGGGTGTGGGACATGTCATAAATCAGTTGAGTGCATTATATTTCATTCAAAAAGTATGATAAAACCATGGATTTCAAGTTTGAATCATCTTTCAAGCTTGATTTCGGTCATTTGTTAGACTCATAAGAACATATTTCATCATTTTGGTGCTTGTCAGATTGAGCTAGGAAGATTAACTTGTGGCTTGTGAATGAACCTGGATTGAGAAAAAGTCGTGCCATAATACACTCCAGGTGCCTGGACTTGCTCACTGGGGTGCCTACATTGAGTCTAGGCGCTTCGACTTGCTCACTGTGGGTGCCTACACTGAGTCCAGTCGCTTGGACTTGCTCACTGTGGGTGCCTACACTGAGTCCAGGTGCCTGGACTAGCTCATTGTAGGCGCCTGAACTAACCCTAGGCACTCAGACTTGCTTAGTGTGGGTGTCCAGAAATTAGTCCGGGTGTGGTGATGTGCTCGTCTTTGAGGATGCATGTGAACTTGTACTGTACTTTTAAGCACTGCTGATCATGTTCTTGCATAATCTTATTGCATTGTGCACCCTCGTAATCCATTCATGACACATGGTACATGTATTCACACACTCCATTTGGTCTTATAGGTGCAGTTATGTGCTCCCATGTCACGCCCTCAATTTTAATACCCAAAATACGTACAATTTCCACGTAGGATAAATCAAGTCAAACTTATCTCCATTGAATGCTCAAAGTCAAATATACAAATTTTACATATAAAGTCCACGTGTTTCTCATCAAGGGTACCCGAACCCAATTATTTTAGTATCAAAATTATCAGAAGTATATAGAGTTATTACATTTATCAAATTTGCCAAGAATTGAAGTAAATAGAAGTTACACGATCATCTCTTGAAAATATACTTAATATGGAGAGGATAAAATAATTTCATGTAAAAGTAAGCTTCATGTCATGCAATCCACACTCCAAGCATCTAAGTCATGTACCTCGCCGAGTACCTGAAAATGATAGAGTGAGCTCACTAGCCCAGTAGGAAACTTTTCTACTAACGCTAAGGGTATAGAGAATGAAAGATGCACATGAAATGAGCATGAGACAACACTGTGACTTGACAGATACGATGTTTCATACTAACAGGCGATGACTCATGAGTGATGTATGAATCAAATAAAAGCCAAGTGTTAACATTTATAAAATCGTTATTTTCGTTCAGGTAAACTTCTTTATCTAGTCTAAAGTGTTCACACGTGCTAAGTACCTTGTTCTCTTTTTACACCTCAACTCCTATATATATATATATATATATATATATATATATATAGGATGAGCTTCTAATGAGGACTCCCTCATTGGAAGCTCCATGCGGACCAAGGGCTTTTTCCACCTTCCGGATCAAATTTTCATGATCCGAACCGTTAGATGTGTTTAAAATGTGTTTTCCAAGGCCACCGCGAGGATTTTTGAAAAAAAAATACCCGGAAGGGCTTGATCCGTTCAGTTTTTGTTAAAAACGCTATTAAACACATCTAACGGTTCGGATCATGAAAATTTGATCCGGATGGTGAAGTCCTCATGGAATTCCGCATGAGGGAGTCCTCATTAGAAGCTTATTGTATATATATATATATATATATATGAAAGGTTCAAGTCTGGTAACCCTTACCAGGATGTATAAGTCCTAAATACTCTTATCCAGCTATATTAGTAAGTTTAAACCGTGTTTCACAGGCCACGTTCACCCATGCCCAGCTACGCTGGTAATAATAACATATTCTGTGTTTCACAGGCCACGTTCACCATGCCCAGCTACGCTGGTAATAATAACATATTCTGTGTTTCACAGGCCACGTTCACCATGCCCAGCTACACTGGTAATAATAATATATTCCATGTTTCATAGGCCACGTTCACCATGCCCAACTATGCTGGTAATAATAATATACCAACGTCATTATAACATGACTTTTTCTATCTTTAAGCATACCTGTACATCAATCACACACCCATATACAGTAGGTAGCGTCTCATCTATCCTTGAACAATCACGCATCCCCTCATTTTCACAAGTTATTATGTAATCCATCACTTCATTCAAGCAAGAAGCTGTATATCAAACATATAGCTAATGATCCATATTGATATATTTAACCAACAAATATTAAAAGTTATCAATGTGAAATATCAGGTGTCCCACAAATGTCCGTTCTAAATATATTCCCTTTTGTTTCGAAGATGTGTCCATTACCCCTTGCCTCATGTCCTAACGTATCGTTTTTTTCTATGATAAGTATCATAACCATCAAGTTAACAGAACTAACAAGTTAAGGAAGCAAAGGTTGGAAATAAGCATCTCACGTCCTTCAAGTGTCTTTCATGAGTTTTAGGAACTAGGAGCAAAAAGGCATGTCCAAAGCTCCAAATAATTCTCAGTTGTATCCGAAAGTACCCAAGGACTCTCAGTGCCTTAAAGGACATTCACCAAAGTTTAGAAGTTGATTCGAGAAGCTTTGGAAGGACCAATAAAGGCTCGGAGCAAAGGAACATGAAAATGGAGCTATGTGCCTCGAGGAAATCCGACACATTGATAGGAAAAGACTCATTTCTCTCCAAATACAAAGGCTATGAATATGAGATGAATTGGGTTTGAAAGTAGACTCATAGAGCTTTCCAACAGTTCAAGAATCGCCTCATTCCGAGTTCGGACCAAGCCAGAGCGTGCCCGCGAAGTTGGGTAAAAAATCTGCCTAAACAGACTGAGTTTGGATCGATCCAAGGAATGTGTGGATCGATCCACAGTGTAAAAATTCAAGCCCAGAAGGTTCTGGATCGATCCAACCATAGGGTGGATCGATCCACCTGGGTTTCGGGTGAAATTTTGACAGCTTTGTTCCAAATGAATGGGGCTTCAATCCAAGTCAAATATGGGACTTCAAAATACAACTAATCAAAGGAGAGAATCATATCAACAACCAATTCATAAAGTTATCAACCAAATATGCAAAACCCAAACTTATTCAAGATCTAAAATTAATTCCATGGTGGTAATCAAGTTTAACAAGAAATTTAGGAGCAAGAACAAGAGTAATGCATTCATTCACCCAACATACGCTTAGAGGAAGTAGAATATTGTTCCCTACCTCAAGGATTAAGCTCCAAACCAAGAAGAAGATGAAACCCTAGCTCTTGCTTCCAACCCCAACCGAAATATGCTAACTCCACGCAAAATCACGGAGTCCCTGACTCCAAAACACGTGTAGATGACGAATCTTTGGTTGAATGGTGAAGGATTTTAGTGTGGAGGGTGAATTTGGGGTGGGGTTTGTAGAGAAGTTGAAATGAGAAGAAGAAGAAGAAGAAGAAGAAGAAGAAGAAGAGAGAGAGAGAGAGAGAGAGAGAGAGAGAGAGAGAGAGAGAGAGAGAGAGAGAGAGAGGGTCGGTGTGTTAGAGAGGGAGAGGAGAATGATTTTTTGCTCAAAAAAATCAGCCACACACACATATCTATACACACCACTAATTGCACTTGCACCCCTTGTGTTTCTAGTGTATTCTAAAGACACCCCAATGCACGTACTCCCTTCACATTAACCACATATTGTACTTTAAGACATTTCTCACACTTCCCTAACATTATTTACGGAAATTTATTTAAAAACATGGGTTCTTACATCCCACATGATCTTGTGACTAAAGTCTACTTAAACAACGTTTTCTAAAAATTCCTTGAGCGTTTAATATAGGGACCAGTGGTCGTGCCGGGCCAGATGGGTGCCCTAAACCCCTTCCCCTCTCGTAACCTAGCTCCCAGACCCGAGAAATCTCATTTGAAAGACCAGTAAAATATTTTATTCACCAAGAGCAAAAGAGTCATTTTGTAAACAGGTTTCTCAGGTACGGTCCTTAAACCCGGGTGGCGACTCCCGTTAATCAATCAGATCGTTTTCCAGACCATTTTTGTGAAATTCCGCAGGGTGTCCACACCTCTCTCTCTCTCTCTCTCTCTCTCTCTCTCTCTTGTGGCCTCTTTAAATCTTTCCCCAAATTTAGATAATGACTTGGGGCATTTTAAGGAGTGAGGAGTGTCACCTAGGATATTAGGGAGTCAATTTTTTTTGTACTAGAGAGCATTTTTTGAGTTTTTCTTAGTTAGCTAAGTTGGACACTTTGAGATATTCTTTTAGGTAGTGCACTAGAGATGACCTTCTTGCGTGATGAAACCCTTGCGATTAGCTAACTCCTACAATTATCAAACCAACTCTCTCTGTCTCATTTTGTTTTTTATTGACGGGAGACCGTGTCATTTTGACCTTTAAAAATGATTTAATTCCAAAACAATTTTTTTTTTTTTTTGGCACCGTTCAGAAGATGCCGATGAATACATGTGAACAGCCCCCCCACCACCCCCCCCCCCCCCCCCCCCCCCCCCCCCCCCCCGACCACAAAAAAAAAAAAGGTCCAAATATCATTATCGAAAACATCTTATTTCTTAGGTCAAAATGAGATGGAATTAATACTTAATGGGTGACTTAATTTTATCACTTAATATATTCAATTTTAATTTCTCATTATGGTTATCAAACAACTCCTCAAACATAATCAGCTTCTTCTTTTTTGCATCGAGAAAACAAAAAGTTCATCGGGAAATAGGTTCCGATATATTGCGTCAATCTATACCAAATGCATGTAGAGGACTTAAAAAATCCTTTGAAATATTTGATCCACACGGACCACACGATTTTTCGTATGATTGTTTTGCTCAGTAAGTGATATAAAATAAATTAAAAGGTTTACATCGGTGAAATGAGTTCAAATTGGACCTGGAAATGTTTAAATTGGATCAGCTTATTTAATTTATTGAATGACTAGAGAGGATTTAAACTCGTTAGGCAAATATAACATTTTGGGGACTGGCTATTTTTTTTCTCTTATTGGAAAAAAATGATGGTCCCTTGTTCCATTTCGAGATGTCTAGAAATTGGTTTTGTGCTCTTGAAGTAAAATGGTGATTGATTTTCACAAACTGATCCTCATGAATAACTCAAAAGTAGTTTTTAAGTAAAGAATATGGAATAATACGAAAAATCTAATCATACTTTTTTCAAGTAATTAACATGCACGCATTTCACTCTATAAAAAGTTTGGTACTGCTTACTGAACCAACAATATGAAACGATTTACTCAAAAAAAATTCGATCGATCATCTTTCAAAACTACACGTACATGATTTTTTTTTTTGAACCCAGGAAACATAAACTCCATTGATCATATATAATTACCAAAACGACTCCGCACAAGATTATGAGCTTCCTTAACATCTTGGCGGGTGGCCTTGATTACATTAACATAATCAAAAGATGAGACAACATCTAAAACATCCAAAATAACATTTCTAAAAGAAATATTAGCACAAAACACATTGTTTAAAGCTCAAACAACTGCTAAGCTATCCGTTGAAAGATTCACCACCTTGAAGCCTTTTGTCCTAGCCCATATAAGAGCTTGCAACACCGCCAATGCCTCTACTCCCGTTGACAATATCGCATAAACATATGTGAAACCATTCGCACAAAGTTGATTACCCAAATCTTTCACACACCAAGCTGCAACACCTTGATAACTCTCCTTCCGCCAAGCACCATCAACAACAATCTTCACCGCCCGAGACGAGTCGCCACATTGTCCAAAGGAAAACCCAGCTTTCAGCTCCATATATGAACCACCCCGAGCTGTATTTTCGTTTGTAGCACCCGTTCGGGATTTCATGAGCGCTGGTACATGAAATTAAATGTACTTCATTTTCATATTGTCAGTTTGTATTAAATATAACTACTAATCATATTATTATTATTTTTTAACAGCTCTACTAATCATATTGTAAAAGCATGTTAACATAACAAAATAGCCCTTCACCGGTTCACCCTACCGGAAAAAAAAGAAAAAAAAAAAAGGTTTAACTGCTTGGAAACTAACTTTGAGCATCCCATTGAGCGCTTATGATGCATCGTGTGGAGGCAAGGTGCAAAGCCAATCTATTGAGTTGATTTTACTTTTTTGAAAATTATAGAGTTGCAAGTTCAAAACATTAAAGAGTGAATTGTCTTCTGTGGCAAAATAAGCCAACTAACACCAAACTATGGAATTGAAGGCCCATTTCAATGATCAAAACTATTCATCATTTAGATCGAACTCGTCGAGACCATCAAGCATTAGAAAAATGATGTTGATGGAGTCTCGGTTGATACTTATCTTGAAAAATGTATCATAATACTGGATTGGGATCCATTTTTGTCAACTACACATATATATGTTTTGAAAAAATAGTACAGTAAGCGATATCCGATCAACATGATTTTTGGCTTGTCGTATGTTCTAAGTGACTCTTTAAAATAAACGATTTAGATTAATAAAAGAAGCCCAAAAAAGAGTTAAAAAACAGACTGAAATGGACGGATTCCGGCCGTGCCAGAAAACAATAGTAGTAACAATAAGGAAACCCTAATGGTAAGAGAGAGTAGAACCCTAATCGTAAGGTGTGCCCTAATATATTTTCTCTCTCTGATGTAGCTGCTAGTCATGTGACAGTGGATTAATCTTTAGCCCTATTCCCAAAACAAGCCCACGAGTTGTTCCTCGGTAACCAAATCCCCCTACCCAAATAACTTTAAATTTTACCCACACCATTATGATTACACAGTAAAACAAGTGTTTTTTATTTTTTTAATTTAAACCAAACTTTAGCTTTAAAATTGAGATGCTCCAATTAATTGCCTCCTAAATGTGCACGCCCCTCTCTCTCTCTCAAACCCTAGCTAACTATAGATGAGACCATACAACAGGAGGAATGGAGTAATAGTAACAAAGTAATAATTTACTACTACTCCTCGTGTAGTAGTAGTAGGAAAATTTTTCGGGTGCCGAGTGGGTATCGCCAATTGGTACCTAAGCATAATTCAAACTGTTTAAATGTGTTTTGAACGATCCGGATTGATTCTCTCTCTCTCCCTCTCACCATAAAACTCTCTCTTTTCCTTTTCTCTCTCTAAAATATGGACCATTGGATCGCGTTATAAACAACTAAGATTAATAGGTACCACATGGACAATACTCACCACTCGGCCGACTAGTAGTATGTTTTTAAACATGTACACTGTCACTATCTTATTTGTTTGTAACAGAGGAAAAGACATTGAACTGGTTAATTACTTATACCAACCCCCTCCTCTCTCCTTTTTTACTTTTCACATTCTCCCAAGCTCCCTCTCTCTCTCTCTCTCTCCGCCCCCCCCCCCCCCCCCCCCCAGGCACTGTACCGGCCAGCTGCTAGCTCTTCCTCGCCCTCCTTTCAGCACAACACACTCGTGGACTCGATATGAAATTCTTGACTCTGTCCTACCCGTTTGCCGGAGTATCTGACCAGCCAGATGGCCTGAGGTGATACCACGAAATTCTTACCACGTTCCGAAATTACTATGATAACCCTTCATTCTCTAAAAAAGGTGCATGTCAATTAATAACTACTTCAATAAACAGCATTATACTAGATAACTACTATAAAATATGGAGTAGGAGAAGATATGGCCCAAATTTTTATTTTTATTTTTATTTTTTTCATTCGTAATTCCTAATTTATTTTTATTTTTTTCAGGTGGTGTGAGTTTTGACTACTCTTGGAAAAGACACTATTATTTCTGTTATTTTGCAACAAAATTTTATACCAACGGCATTAATAGGATAATTAGAATAAGTATATGCTCCATGACTGTCTAACTCCAAAAAAAGAAAAGGCATAAAGTTCAATTTAAAAAGGATTTTAGAAATGAATCAAGATCGTGATTGAGATTTTGCTAGTAATGGAACCAGCTGACAACCACAAAAAAATCCACACCACTCAAATAGCTACTTTTTCTTCAAGCTCCATCAACATGGAAAGGAACAGAATAGTATTTAGATTTTGGAATATGGTTTTGGGGATTGTGGATTATGGTTTTGGGTACGATGGTGCAATAAAAGATGGGCAAGTTTTGGTGTCATTGGTTGTGAGTTATTGTATCCATAATTTAATTTTTGTCACTGAGGTGCAAACCAATCCTTAATTCAAGACCTCGAAATTAGTCGAGTTGCGTGTAAACTGCCTTGAACATCCGGTTATAAATATACAGGAGTACAAATTCAATGAGAATCCTTTTGGTTTGCATAGCTGCCTTGTTCCATATAAGGGCAGTATTGAGATTTCTTAAGCCAGAGTAGTTTTCATCTGTGCCACTGCCCACTGCTACCAGTGGCGCCCAAATCCTTTTCATAAAATATAAACCAAAGTTACTAGGAGTATTTATAAGCAGGAAAATTGTGCTTTGAGCTCTGATATCAGAGAGCTTTGAAAGATCCCCCACCACCATAGCTCCGCCGCCGCCGCCGCTCCTCCTCTCTCACCCCATAACAGAAGAAAACCTCAAAAAGGCACAAAAATGACCAACAAGAACGAACTTGGGTTTAAGTGAAACCCATCACCGCCGGAGTGTACAGCAGAGCCCGGTGGAGAAAGTCTCAGTTCCGGTAAGGAAATTAACACTCTTCTTCAGTAGTCTTCACCACACAACACTCCAATCTCTTTTTGTTCACATGCCATTGATTTTGGAAAACACATAGTGTGAGTTTTAAGCATTCCCACCACCACAATATCCTCTCTCTCACGTGCTTCTTGCCCCCCCGCCCCCCCCCCCCCCCCCCCCCCCCCCCGCCGCGCCAAAGACCAAGACCAGACTACCACCACCACCACCAAAATCCCAAACCCATCAAAACCATTTGGTAACCTTCACTTTCTAAGCAGATAATGGGAAAACCAATTAGCCCTTTCGCTAGCTATTCCAGTCTATTTCCATTGTGGGTAGTAGTATTAATCTTGACAACAGTACTAACACCAGTACTAGTGACCTCTCTCTCTCCTGATGGCCAAACCCTTCTCTCTCTCCTCTTATCCTCCGACCCTAACTCCAGATCCCCTATCCTCTCCTCCTGGAACCCATCAAACTCCTCCACACCCTGTTCATGGCAGGGGATAACTTGTTCTCCACAAAACAGGGTTATCTCACTCTCTATCCCGAACACATTCCTCAACCTCTCCTCTCTCCCCTCACAGCTCTCCTCTCTCTCCTCTCTCCAACTCCTCAACCTCTCCTCCACCAACATCTCCGGCCCCATCCCCCCTTCTTTTGGCTCCCTCTCCTCTCTCCGCCTCCTTGACCTCTCTTCCAATTCCCTCTCCGGTCCCATTCCTCCCGAACTCGGCCGCCTTGGCCTCTCTCTCCAGTTCCTTTTCCTCAATTCCAACAGGTTATCCGGTCGAATCCCCGAACAACTAGCCAATCTCTCCTCACTACAAGTTCTCTGCCTCCAAGACAATGTGCTTAATGGCTCCATCCCCTCTCAACTTGGCTCATTATTGTCCCTCCAGCAGCTTAGGGTTGGGGGTAACCCTTTCTTAACCGGTGAAATTCCACCGCAGTTAGGTTTACTCACAAATCTCACCACATTTGGGGCGGCGGCCACAGGACTCTCCGGTGTCATTCCACCCACTTTTGGAAACCTAATAAATCTTCAAACCCTAGCTCTTTATGACACCGACGTGTTTGGTTCTGTCCCACCTGAACTAGGTTTTTGTTCAGAGCTAAGGAACTTGTATTTGCACATGAACAAACTCACTGGTTCAATCCCACCTCAACTCGGTAAGTTGCAAAAACTCACTAGTTTGCTTCTGTGGGGGAACTCACTCACTGGTTCAATCCCATCTGAGATCTCCAGCTGCTCATCCCTTGTTGTATTCGACGTCTCTGCTAACGATTTAACCGGTGAGATACCGGTTGAGCTCGGGAATCTAACAGTCCTTGAGCAACTTCATTTGTCCGATAATTCGCTTACGGGTCTGATTCCGTGGCAATTGAGTAACTGCACTAGTCTTACAACACTTCAGCTGGATAAGAACCAGTTATCTGGTCCTATTCCATGGCAAATTGGCTACTTGAAGCTATTGCAGACCTTCTTCTTGTGGGGAAACTTGGTTTCTGGTACAATACCATCCTCCTTTGGGAATTGTTCGGAACTTTATGCGCTCGATCTTTCTGGTAACAAACTTACCGGGCAAATTCCGGAAGAGCTTTTTGGTTTAAAGAAGCTAAGCAAGCTACTTCTGCTGGGGAACTCATTATCCGGTGGATTGCCTAAAAGTGTAGCCAACTGCCAATCTTTGGTCAGATTGAGGCTTGGGGAAAACCAGCTTTCAGGTCAGATTCCGAAGGAGTTGGGGGAACTACAGAATCTTGTGTTTCTTGATTTGTCTATGAACCATTTCTCAGGTGGTTTGCCTCTTGAGATTGCTAACATCACAGTTCTTGAGCTTCTGGATGTGCACAACAATTACATAACCGGGGAGATACCGTCTCAGCTAGGGGAGCTAGTGAACTTGGAGCAACTTGATCTCAGCAGAAACAGCTTCACTGGTGGAATTCCCATTGCTTTTGGTAATTTTAGTTACTTGAACAAGCTCATTCTCAACAATAATTTGCTTACTGGGTCGATCCCGCAATCCATCCGGAACCTGCAGAAGTTAACTCTTCTTGATTTGAGCTTCAATAGTCTCTCTGGTGGAATCCCACCTGAGATTGGCTATGTCTCAAGCTTAACCATTAGTTTGGACTTGAGCTCAAATGGGTTTACTGGCGAAATCCCTGAGACTTTCTCTGGATTGACACAATTACAATCGCTTGATCTTTCGCGTAATACGCTTTACGGAAGCATTTCGGTTCTGGGTTTCCTTACTAGTCTCACTTTGTTAAATCTCTCCTTCAATAATTTCTCTGGTCCAATTCCAGTAACACCCTTTTTTAGAACCTTAACTTCAAATTCGTTTCTCGAGAACCCAAACCTTTGTGAATCCTTTGATGGGTCCACTTGTTCTTCGCGGTTGGGTCATAAGAACGGTGTGAAATCCTCCAAAACCATAACTTTGGTTGCTGTAATCCTAGCTTCCGTGGCAATTGCAATCGTTGCATCGTGGATCCTGGTGTCCCGGACCCACAAGTACGCCATCGAAAAATCCTTAGTCCCTACCACCTTATCGCCGGGGGCCGAGGATTTTTCTTATCCGTGGACTTTCATTCCATTTCAGAAGCTCAATTTCTCGATTGACAACATCTTGGAATGCCTAAAAGATGAAAATGTGATTGGAAAGGGTTGTTCTGGAGTTGTTTACAAGGCAGAAATGCCAGGTGGCGAGTTGATCGCGGTGAAAAAGCTATGGAAAACGAAGAAGGACGAAGAACCAGCTGTGGACTCTTTTGCTGCAGAAATTCAAATTCTAGGACACATAAGGCACAGGAACATAGTGAAGCTCCTAGGGTACTGTTCCAACAAGAGTGTTAAGCTCCTTCTCTACAACTACATTTCGAATGGAAATTTGCAACAACTGCTGTTGGGTAACAGGAATTTGGATTGGGAAACTAGGTATAAAATTGCAGTTGGATCAGCTCAGGGTCTTGCCTATCTTCATCACGATTGTGTTCCTGCAATCCTCCACAGAGATGTGAAGTGTAATAATATACTCTTGGACTCCAAGTTTGAGGCTTATTTGGCAGATTTTGGACTGGCAAAGCTGATGAATTCACCAGAATACCAGCAAGCGATCTCCAGAGTAGCCGGGTCTTATGGGTACATTGCACCAGGCAAGTGCTCTTGAAAACTATTTAACTGTTTTCATTGTTTGCATCTTAGTTTAGATTCGAAAGCAATGTTTTTCAAGAACTTTCATGATCTCATTTGACTCTGATTGTAGACAAAAAGATACACAATTATTTGGGTCAGAGAATCTCTGGTCAATGGTACTTTCATGTATGAGGCTGACTGGCATTTCAAATCCTACAATTCCTTATTCTTTTGTTGAACGTCGACTGCTTTTGTCTATCAGTCTGAAGAATATGTGCCAGTTTTACCCCTATTATCATTTTATTTGGTCTCACATTTGACAGCAACTTCCAAGTCGCCTAACCTATATGCTCTCTTAACTTTTGCAGAATATGGTTATACTATGAACATAACAGAGAAGAGCGACGTCTATAGCTATGGAGTGGTTTTATTGGAGATTTTAAGCGGGCGAAGCGCCGTTGAGTCCCAGATTGGTGACGGACTTCACATTGTGGAGTGGGTGAAGAAGAAGATGGGAAGCTTTGAACCGGCTGTTACGGTACTTGATTCAAAGCTCCAGGGGCTACCTGATCAGATGGTGCAAGAAATGCTTCAAACACTTGGAATTGCAATGTTTTGCGTTAATTCATCGCCAGCCGAACGACCCACCATGAAAGAAGTGGTGGCATTGTTGATGGAAGTAAAGAGTCCAGCTGAGGAGTGGGGGAAAACTACACAACCACTAATAAAGCTGTCCTCAAATCAGAGATGACTCATTCTAATTTTATTTTATTTTTTCCCCTTTTAATGCTTCTGATCACGGGGCTAGAGGTTTCTTTTGTTCCCCAAAGATAGGAAGTAGTTTTATTTGTGGGGAATGAGAGGAGGAGAGATTTGGGTGTTGTCTGTATTCTTGGATTTGGATAATGGTCCATGGGGGTTTGTTGTACAGTTTTTAGAAACATAAATTTTGTAATTTGCTTCATGTCTAATCGTAGTTCTTTGTTGTTGTGTCTTAGAACTCTTAAACTGAGCTGGTTCTTGAAATGATTGAATCAAAATGTTAGAAAGTGCTTCAATGAGATGCAAATCTGGTAGTCAAGGGCCAAGACGTATAGGTTCGAAACGGTCCCAATTGGTTTGGCGGGGCCTGCAGACCCTTGCAGCGAGCAGGGTCTCCCAATTCTTTGAAATGTCTAAGATACGATCAACTCTTCTAGGGCCAAATTATACAGGGTTTTCTCCCAGTTTTAATCTGTTCTTGTTAGTGAGCGATGAGATTGATTTCATAGAGAATAATGGAAAGGGTCAGGGTCAGGATGAGATGCAAGATACGGAATCATTTGAAAAATTCCCTTTGGTAGTTTATTGCAATAGGAAGGCCCACCGAACTGAGCTTTGAATTCAATTTTGTTGCTATCCAAAATTGGATTGGATTGGATTGTTCAGAATATATCTGATTCTATTGACAAAACGGTGAGACCTCTAAAATATTTTAGGGAATGGCATGGCATGCACCTCCAAATGTTCTTTTAATGAACGTAGGACTAAAGCTCTGCACTCAAAAAAGCAAACTATAGATCAATAAACACAAGAAAGTAATGATTCAGTTGTGGAGTTCCAAAAAAAAAAAAAATTAAACCACAAGAACACAGCTTTTGTTAATCACAAATTCACAATTCACAAGCCGAAGCATACAATGATTAAAGGGAGGCAAAAGAAAAGGCTGACAACACGAGGCAACATCTTAACTAAGTTGACACCCAAATTTGCGACAAAAAAATGGCAGATTAATGAGGATGAAATCCAAGTTAAGATTACAAATATAGGAGTATTTACCTGCCTACACGTAGAGAGATATGTATCTGCATTTTATGTATGCGTGTAGTAGGTCCCATGTTGCAGGGGAAAAGGAGGCATAAAGGAACAGGCCATGACTCAGTTTTATTCCTCACATGCCTCAAGTGGCAATAATGTGTTTGTCTTCCCTAATATCAAAATACACCTCTCGTCCATACCCCTTCTTTTCCGGTTACGTTGTCCATACCCGTTTTGTTTGGATTTGTTTCGAACACAGTGTTGGTCAAACGAAAATCTAAGAGGAATCAAGGCGGCAATTTTCAATCCAACCCATGAACCAAACCCAACTTGCCCACTTAAAATCCAATCCAATTTGCTCATATTATAATATAGGTCATATATGGGTGAATCCACATTAACTCATATAGACGTGAGTTTACATAGGTTTAAAATGAGCTCAAAATAGGTTGAACACTTGGAACCAGCCCCATATAGTACTATCTAGAGGAACTGGTAGATTAAAATCCTAAAATAAAAAGCGTGGACTCGTGTAGAGGCCGACGTGGCACTCCCACTACACCCCCACAGCCCATGCTTTGCTTTTCTCTCTCCTACGGATAAATACTAAAAAATACTCCTAATTACTGGGTTTGATCGTCTGCTCCTTAAAAATTAAAATTTCGTTTCGCGTAAAATTAGGCCTCTGTTCCGCTAATTTATTTGTCTGACATCCTATACTTTTTGAATTTTGTTTTTAAATTCCTTTCGTCGAGACGTATTACGGAAATATTTAACACAACAATAACAAAATGCGAAAAAAATTGAACGAAACATTAGCTGATCCAAAATAGGAATACAAAAATCAAAGAGAATTAATTTATACACTTCTGGTTTTCACCTTTCGAATTCTTTTCTAATCCATTTACGTCATTTTATCACATTACACTTTGAAAAATCACAAGCAGCTAATCACCGTTTATTATTCTTTGATTCATCATCGAAATTGCAAATTTGTTCGTGAACTCAGTTTGGGAATTGTGGTGTCCTCAAAAACCCGTTGTGACCCTTCTTGCGGTGGTCCTGACCCGAGTGAGCAGCGAGCGGACAAAGAGTAAGACCTCCCACGAGCCCCTACACACTGAGCACCCGTCGTTAGCACCCAACCTGGCCGGAATGTGGCCAAGGAAGGCACTCCGACGATCAAGTACGTGATCGGAGAAGAAAGACGAATTGAAGGTATAGTAGTAGAGAGAGAAAGTGTTGTGTGTACCCGTTTAGGGCTTCGTTGCTTTGTATTTATAGGCTACCCAAGTACAGGGGTAGATCGGTCAATCTGGCTCGGATGACATCACCGAGCGTCACGAGCCAGTCCGGCATGCATTGCATGTTCTCGTTCTCCAATCACGGTCGGACACGTAGTATAACCGTTCCGGGTGCCATCACGCTGACGTAGATACAGTTGTCCCATGCACATGGGTCTTCCCCAATTTGTTACGAGCGTTAACCGCCTCCGGTGACGTCACGAGGATCGTCACCGAGATCTCAGATTATTCCCCCGAGCCATCTCGGATATGATCCGTCTTGTACGGCTCGGCCGGTTCATAGCTTGTCGGCCGAGACTCCGGTTTGTCTCGGATGGGCCGAGCTCGATCGACCCATCGTATTTTGTCCTTTGGCGGGCCTGGAGACCAGTTTAGGCCCAACCCCATCCTGGCTCACCAACCGAGATCCACAGAGGTTGCTAGATTTTGGCCCACTACAATAGCCCTTCAACTTCTTCCGAGACATATGGTTCCGAGAAAGGAGTTGATCGTTCCTTGTTGGGCCGTCGCATTAAGCCGAGGTGTGGGCACAATGTATCCGAGGATACCGAATTCCATCCGTTGTGTTTCTTTTATCCGAGCCCTAATCCTGATGGCGTCGAGATCATATTCGGATTGCACCACGTGGTGATTGCTGACTGGATAGGGAAGAGGGCACGCGGATTGTGGTTAGACGTGAGAAGATGTAGGCATGTGAAGCGTCAGGGGTCGCGCTCGGAACGTCCCATCACTGCCAGGTGTCAATTATTCATTCGCGCCGCCAGAGGCTACCTTGTTTCCCGCGTTGCATTTTAAACCCCTGCCTCCCCTATAAAAGCAGGAGGTCTAGAGAGGGAGAGTTTTGCTTTCACTTCCTCCTTTCGCACACGAAGTTTCTGCCATCCCATCTCCGCCAGTGAAATTGAGTTTCTCAGCCTCTTCATCGCCGCTATTCACCGCGCTTTCATTATTTCAGTCTTTCACTGTCGCGCCCGTTCGTCTCCGCCACCGCCGCCATCTTTTCCGGCATCCTCTGAGGTAAAAGCTTTTCTTCAAAACTCGCTAATTTTTTCTCTTTAGACCGTCGATTTGGTCATTATTTTGCCGTTTTTGAGATGATTCGACTGGGTTTTTGCTTAGTTAGAAGAGTTTTTTGCGATCTGTTGAGAGTTTAAAGAAGTGATGAACAGTTGAACACGTTGTTTCACTGTTCATCGTGTTCTTCATCAGAATCCTCCGCGTGACTTTTCGAGTCACTTTTTGATCTTTCAGTCCTCAGACTTTAGGTTTTAGTTCTGTTTGTCAACCGAGACATTTCCGAGACAAAGGATCCGGACCTTGACCGAGTTCGAAACCCGAGCCATCAGTAGCCCTCCCCTTACCTAGGATGTCCGAGAAGCACAGAATGTGCCTAGATTAGTTAAATTTTCTGACTCGGAACTCATCCGAGCCAGTTTTGCCACCACCGGTTATATGGCTGACTGTTTTTTCACTCGTGCACTTTTTGTCAGGTTCTTCAATCCTGGAGCCCTTCGTCCTCTCCTCGGGGAGCTCCAACAGGACGACCAGTTCGGACTCGTCCGTACGTAGCTACCACCGTCTTAGATATCGTCTCGGACAGACATTTTTCGATCCCGACGTAGGGATGGCTTCCGCCGACCTCGGCCCAGTGGATGAGGGGTTCGGCCCACTCAACCCTATAGAGGTGAACCCTAATGCTCATTCGGGGAGCCAAGGTTCGGTAAACCAGGGTGAGATCAGCAGCGATCACACCGAATCTATCAACCCCGGAGACGATAGAGATGGGAACGGCGCCTCCGTCCGCCTCCCCGACGTCCAAATTATAGGGGTCCATCAACCGAGGAACGACAATTTCGGTTCAATTTATGAGCCCTCAACCGAGCTCCCTCCTACCGAGCCTATCCCCAAATCTTTGACCGTCGAAAATCCGTCAACCGAGAACCAAGTTACCGAGGATCATTCCCGAGACATCCGTCCCCCTAAAGCCAAAAATTCTGAGAAGGAGACCAACCCCTACCTGCATTTTTTCAGTGGGGAGTCCGAGGAATACGAGGCTTTTTGCGAAGAGTACAAGATACCAAGTGACGTGGAGGTTCGTTTGATTTCTCAAGATCAAATCAACTTTTCCGAGGACCATATTACCCTTCCTCTCATAACGATCACCGGGGGGGGGGGGGGGGGTTCGGTTCCCTTTGAGCCCCTTCCTTCGCCAATTTTTCCACGAGTATAAGCTGACCCCCAGATTCCTATCCGTGAACTCCTTCAGAATCATCAACGGTGTTCGCGTACTGCGGGAAAGATTTGGTTTAACTTTCAACCTCTTTGATTTAATCGGGGTCCACAACGTTTCCCGAAACAGCCCCTCTGGTTGTAGATTTCTCTCTCTCCGGAGCACACCAAAAGAGCCCCGAGAGTATCTAATTGACCACCTTCCTGATTCGGATCGCGGGGCTAACGACTTCGTTGAGGTCCGGGGAAACTTTGAGTTCGATCCCAAGGACGACGGCCTTTATCCCGTTCCGAGACACGATAGGCTAATAGGTTTGCTTTGTTTCGATTTTCTTTACATCTCATATTTGTGTTCCTGTTGTATAATTGTACTCACCGAGATCTTGTTTATTTTGTAGAGCCGTCTCCAATATCTGCTCGGTTGCTCAAGGCGAAGAATGACGACCATATCCAGGCTGCTTACTCCGTCCCCCGTGTAGAGAGGCTTGCCCATGTCCTGCTAGGCTACGAGCCGACATACACCTCCTACCTCCAGAAGAGAAAAAAGAAATCCAAGGAGCAGCTTGCAGCCGAGCGGGCCGGTCCGAGCAGGAAGAGAAAGAGGGGATCTTATAAGGGAAAATCTGTCGAGGCGGTTAAGTTGAGTTCGGATACCAAGGTCGATCTCCACGGTGCTCAGATTCAGGATTTGGCGGGGAGGATCAGAGAGCCCTTAGAAGAAGAATTTGAAGAGGAAGCAGAAGAAAATATGGGAGGTAATCTCGGTGATCTGCCAAGCCTCATCCCGAACAAGAAAACCAAGAAGTCTGCTGCCCTGTCTTCCAAAGGTACTCCGAGCCAGTCAAAGAGGGCCCCTGCTACCCCCGAGACCAACCACGCCGAGCTTAAGAAACAGAGGCTCGTCCTGGGATCAGGTTCGGGGAAGGATCTGTGCAAGGATAAAGGCATTGCTGACAAGGGTGTCCTTGAGAAGGTTCCAACCGAGAAACAGGCTCCTCCGAAGGATTTAACTGCCGAGACTTCATCTCCAATTCCTTTCATCTTCGCCCCTCAGATCAAGCAGGGGCAACCTGTGCTCTCGAATGACAGTGTCCGAGCCAACCCAAGGATTGGCCTCCCCTTACTTCAGGGCGTATGCTTGCCCGAGGACATGAAGCAGCTCCCTTCTGACCTGGAAGGGAACATTGTGGACATGTTCTCGCATTTGACCTTGGTAAGCACTTTGCTGTGGTGTTGATTTTCTTCATCTGTTTTCTTCATCTGTATATCTTTACTTACCGTTACGTTTTGTTTTCAGGCGAATCAATCCATTCTCGGTTACCACCAAAAAGTGGTAAACCTTTCCTCTTCTTTCAACAACCTGAAGCTTAAATACCTGGAATCTGTCTCGAAGAAGGAGGCCGAGAATGAATTGACTATCGCGAAGCTCCAGCTCTCGGAATTGGACGAGGTTAAGAAGCAGCTTTCGGAGTTGGATGACCTGAAGGGGCAGGTGAAAACGCTACAGCAAAAGTTATTCGAGGAAGAGGAGAGGTCGAAGAAGGCGGTGAGTGTCGCGCACTCGGCAGGTTTTGAGGAAGCGAAGCTAAAAGTTGTGGAGCACTATCAGGGCCAAGTCGCCGAGATCAAGAACATGGGCTTTCGTCAGGGTGCTGAGATCTACTTCTTCAAAGGGGTAGCTAAAGGGTACGAGCTCGGATTGGAAGCTGGCAGCGTCCCCGCTGAATCTGCTCTCCGAGCCGTCCCTGCGGTTGAAATCCCCGAAATCGAAATCCCTTCGGAGGAGGAGGAAGATGGTGAAGAAGAAGAATCTCCCGAGAACGTTGCTGAGGGCGCCGAACAAAATGCCGAGAATGTTGATGCTGATAATCAAACCGAGGCTGCCAATCAGGAGCTCGAAAAGGATGTTTGATGTTTTGTTGTTTCGTGTACTTGTGTTTTTTCTGAACAATCTTTCTTCCCCCCCGAACTAGTTCTGTGGTTTGAGTTAGGTAAGGCTGGTGGAATTGTATGCCAGGCCTTTCATGATGTTTGTGACATTTCTTCTGTTTCTCCCCCGAACAATCCTCTGTTTTTGTGGCGGCTCGGTAGAATTTTACGCCGAGTCGTCTGTCTTGAATGAATGGTTCAGAATTTTGAATTGGTGACTTCGTTTTCTGTTTGTATCTTGTTGAGTGGTTGTTTCCGAGATATCATAGTAATACCCCCATTCGTCTCGGCTTAGGGCAAATAAATACCCCTGGCCTAAGTTGAGATGAATGTGTTAAGAATTTTTGCTAAGGCATAGAATGTAACCGAAACAATTGATAGGTCTTCTCGGATATATTGCCGAGTCAATTTGAATGTTCATAATTAAAACGGGTTTTTGCTAAGGCATGAAAAATACCCGAAGCATTGGACTAGTCTTCTCAGATATATTGTCGAGTCAATTGACTGTTTATAATTGAGACTTACAAAAACTTTGAGAAACTTCACAAGTGTTCAGTCCGAGAGCAATATCTCAGGTTCGGTCCAAACATGCCTTTGAGAGATGATTATGTAATCTGAATACCCCTATAGAGAGGTTCATTTGCTCGGATAACCGAGTCAATTTTGTAACTTAGAAATATAAGTTATCATTGAGACAATACCCCTGAACAAGAGTTTGATTGACTCGGTGAAAGTATACCGAGACGATTTGTTAATTTAATGGTTAATACCCCTGTAGATGGGTTTTTACGTCGAGCTCGGTTTATTGGCCGTGGCATTATCGTTAGTACCACCACGAGGGTGTGTGATTTATCGACGTAATTGTTTGATTGGCTCGGTTAAAACCGAGCGGTCTTATGGGATGAAACCCATATGTTAGGTTGTGCCTTTGGCCGAAGCCGTTGGGTATGGATACCAAGGCACGATTAGAAAGATAACAGTTGAGATCAAAAGTCTTTTCATTGATAAATTTCCGAGGAGGTAATACATCAAAAGTTCTTCGAAATTTCTCATTCATCATCCGAGAACGATATTGTTAAGCATAATATTTTCTCAAATTGTAAGCATTCCATGGCTTGTCCACGAGGTTCCCATCCATGTCTTCAATCTGATAAGCTCCTTTTCCGACTTTCTTAACGACTCGGTAAGGACCATCCCAGTTAGGCATCAGCTTCTTTTTCTTATTCTTATCCGTGACCTTCTTGAGAACCAAATCGTCTGGGCAAAATGTCCTCAACCGAACTGTCTTGTTGTATCCCTTAGCTACCTCCTGTTGATAAGCTGCCAACCTTACCCGAGCGGCATCTCTCTTCTCCTCGGCCAAATCCAGATCGTTACTTATGGCCGTGTCATTGGTGGTTTCATCAAAGTACTCGGTTCTGATGGTAGGTAACCCCCTCTGGATAGGGATTACGGCTTCAATACCGTACGCGAGAGAGCAGGGAGTCTGGCCCGTAGAGCGCCTCGGTGTAGTCCGGAATGCCCATAGAACGTGTGGTAACTCTTCAGCCCATTTTCCTCTCTTAGCAGTTAGCCTACGTTTGAGTCCAGCCGCGACCGTCTTGTTAGACGCCTCGGCCTGGCCGTTACCTTGAGGATAAACAGGCGTGGAGTTGAAGAAGCGTACCCCGAGCTTGTCACAGACCTCTTTCATTTGCTTCCCATTGAACTGCTTGCCATTGTCCGAGACGATTGCATATGGAACCCCATACCGAGAGATGATGTTCTGCCATAAGAAGCTCTTCACATTCGCCTCGGTAATGAAGACCAGAGGCTCGGCTTCCACCCACTTGGAAAAATAATCGGTAGCTGTTATAAGGTAGCGAAATCCTCCTGGAGCAAGTGGAAGCTCTCCGACAATGTCCAAACCCCATTGGGCAAAGGGCCATGGACTAGTGATCGGTTGAAGGTCTTCGGCTGGCTGGTGGATCATTGGCCTGAACAGCTGGCACTTATGGCATTTCCGAACAAACTCCTCAGCATCTTCCTTCATCTTCGGCCACCAATACCCCTGAGTGATAGCTCGGTGGGCGATAGAACGTCCTCCCGAGTGGCAGCCTCCACTGCCAGCATGAAGTTCGTGGAGTATTGTATGGATTTGGTTCTGATGCACTACCATGAGGTATGGCCCTGTCCGAGATCTCCTGTAGAGAGAGCCCGTTGGTGAGAGCCAATAGTTTGCAGCCTTGCATCTGATTCGGTGGGCCTCTCGGCGGTCTTCAGGTAGCTTGTCGTCTCGGAGATAGAAGACGAGTTCATCCATCCATCTTGGTCCGAGCTCAATATTCATTATTTGATACCGAGGGGGATCGAAGCTTGGTGAAGAGATTGTACCAAAGGAAACTGACCTCTGCTCGGACGCTTTGCACGCGGAGGCGAGTCCTGCAAGTGCGTCAGCATGGGCGTTGTGCTCTCGGCCCACCTGATGTACTTCAATATCTTCGAAAGTCTCGGTTAGGCTCCTGACAAGGTTCAGATACTTGGCCATTCTTTCATCCTTAGCGTCGTATTCTCCATTGAATTGGTTGACAACGAGTTGAGAGTCGCTGTAAACCATTAGGGTTTTCACTTCCATTGCTTCGGCTAGCCGAAGGCCAGCGATCAATGCTTCGTACTCGGCCTCGTTGTTGGAAGCCAGGAACTCGATCGAGATAGCATTCTCGTGTATCACTCCCTCGGGGGAGATCAAGACTACGCCTGCTCCAGCTCCGCGTTGGTTGGACGCTCCGTCTACGTGTAATTTCCAAGCGTTGCCGTGGAACATGTGCCAAGTAGAGAATGGCACTGGTGCCTGGTCTTCGTTCGCGCTCGGACTCGGTTCTTCTTCCGAGAGAGGCGTTGTCATTAAGTCAGCTGTTTCAGTTTCTTTGGATGGTTCTTCGTCTGAGGTTGCATTGGTGACATCTTCAGTATCCGCGTGGGCGTCAGGGTCTTCGGTTGATTGCTCGGGTAGGGATGGGTTGGGGTCTTCTTTCTTTTGCTTTTCTTCTCCAGGTGTTAGCTCGGCGATGAAGTCAGCCAACACCTGTGCCTTTATAGCCGTTCTTGGTCGATAATGGATGTCGAAGTTGGCCATCTCACATGACCACTTCGAGACTCGTGTTGAGAGATCGGCTCTTCGGAAAAGTGCCTTCAGTGGATACTCGGTGAGAACTATGATTGTGTGAGCCTGGAAGTAAGGGAGCAGCTTCCGAGATGCAGTGACGAGAGCAAAGGCCACCTTTTCAAGAGGAAGGTACCTTGTCTCGGCTCCAGTAAGCGTTTTGCTGGCATAGTACACTGGTCGATGCTCGATTCCCTCTGCCCGGACGAGAACTGAGCTGACCGCATGTGGAGAGACAGATAGATAGATGAACAGATCTTCATTTTCCCGAGGTGTTTCCAGTAATGGTGGCTCGGTAAGGTAGGTCTTTAGGTGCTGCCATGCCTTCTCACATTCTTCCGTCCATTGGAATTTCCTTTTACTTGTCTTGATTGATTGAAAGAGAGGGCGGCATACGTCAGCCGAGCGGCTGATGAAACGGTTGAGAGCTGCCGCCATCCCCGTGAGCCTTTGGACCTCCTTGATCGTGTTCGGTGAAACGAGCTGTTGAATAGCTGTAACCTGGCTCGGATGGGCTTCAATACCCCTTCTCGTCACCAAGTGGCCTAGAAATTTCCCTGAGCCAACTCCGAAAGAGCATTTCTCGGCGTTGAGTTTAAGGCCGCCATCCCCAGCAGAGTCGCCAACTGTGGTGTCCTCAAAAACCCGTTGTGACCCTTCTTGCGGTGGTCCTGACCCGAGTGAGCAGCGAGCGGACAAAGAGTAAGACCTCCCACGAGCCCCTACACACTGAGCACCCGTCGTTAGCACCCAACCTGGCCAGAATGTGGCCAGGGAAGGCACTCCGACGATCAAGTAAGTGATCGGAGAAGAAAGACGAATTGAAGGTATAGTAGTAGAGAGAGAAAGTGTTGTGTGTACCCGTTTAGGGCTTCGTTGCTTTGTATTTATAGGCTACCCAAGTACAGGGGTAGATCGGTCAATCTGGCTCGGATGACATCACCGAGCGTCATGAGCCAGTCCGGCATGCATTGCATGTTCTCGTTCTCCAATCACGGTCGGACACGTAGTATAACCGTTCCGGGTGCCATCACGCTAACGTAGATACAGCTGTCCCATGCACATGGGTCTTCCCCAATTTGTTACGAGCGTTAACCGCCTCCGGTGACGTCACGAGGATCGTCACCGAGATCTCGGATTATTCCCCCGAGCCATCTCGGATATGATCCGTCTTGTACGGCTCGGCCGGTTCATAGCTTGTCGGCCGAGACTCCGGTTTGTCTCGGATGGGCCGAGCTCGATCGACCCATCGTATTTTGTCCTTTGGCGGGCCTGGAGACCAGTTTAGGCCCAACCCCATCCGGGCTCACCAACCGAGGTCCACAGAGGTTGCTAGATTTTGGCCCACTACAGGAATTTGTGGGAAAAAACAAGGAGGGGGGGGGGGGGGGGGGATTGGGTTGGGTCAGGTTTGAATTGATCCATATTCAACCCGCAAATTATTGGCCCATATTTAACCCACCCATATTAACCCACTCAAACCCAACCCAATCCACCCATTTGCCACCTCTAGGAAAAATCATACACGATAAATTTTACTTGTATTATCCAGGTCCCCTGAGATTTTCGTGGCACCAGACGATAATGTAAACGAGGGCCCTATGTTTTTTCTAGAAGAAAAAAAAATTAAAGAACCAACATTTATTTCAATTGATAAATACTGTGTTCCATATTTTTGTCTTTTTTGTAATTCGTGTCTTCATGTTAATAAAAAATAGTTTTCGGTCATAATTGTGTATTCTTATTGCAAGAATTAGAAAATTAATTGAAATGCGCAAAAGGATGCGAACAATTTATGAATATGCACGGAGTGTTTTATTTATTTTTTCCCTAATTACAACATCGGCAATTTTTTTTTCCCTAATCGGCAATTTTTTTTTTGTAGTGGAAGCATATGTTCACATAACTAAAGGAAGAGGGAAAAAAAAAAAAGAAAGGCAAACTACTTCGTTCGGTCGTTGCACTTGGTAAGAAAAACTAAAGGTAGAGTAGAAAAAGAAAAGTAGGGCCTGTGGGAATCAAACCCTAGCATTTACTAGGAGAGAAATTATCCTGTGCACGTGGGGAGGACTTGGGTGGAATGTGTTTGACATGAGATGGGCTTGCAAGGGAAGCTCCTGACAAAATAGGGCCGGCCTATAAGAACTCCATTATTTTTTGTGGGCTCTAGACCCAGGTCTATCCAGCCTGCCCTCAGGGCCGGCCCTAGTATTATCTTCAACTAGAGAGAGCAGCGCGCACGAAATCGAACTGATGTCAAATAAGGGGAGTAGAAATATTGGAAAAATGTATTTAAATTTTAGAGGGACTACGACAAATTTTGAAAGAGTTTAACATATACTCCAATAATTGAAGTACTTACAGTCTTACAGGCGAAAGGCTAAAATCATTCATACTATATGGGGTCAACGAAAGATTATGAAATTTTGGGAAGGCAGTGCCCCTGGAGTGGATTGAACCACCCTTTGTGTTTGTTCTTGCACAAGCCTCAATTTAAGGTTGACCAATGACCGAACAGAGATTTATAAAAAAAAATTCTATTAGGTGATATTTAAAAATTTTAGTTCTTCAAATTTTCATGGACTGCTTTGAAACATTCTATAACTAAATAACAGAAAATCATTGTGCCATTTATCTATAAGATGTGTTATCATAATGTGAATTTACATACAAGTCTCTTTATTGAGCGGGATAAAAAAGAAGATATTTGTAGACACCCCAATTTGAGCCTACGAAAATCCATAGCGTTCCCGATGATGAAAATGGACCAAAACACGTTTTAGAGCTTAAAAGGGATGATTGAAATCTATCCAAAACCTACCAAAACACTTCCAAACCAAAAACCAAAAGAAACCATTGAACCCATTCCATGCACCTGAAGCGCATTTGCATGTGTCTGAAGCACTTTCCTTCAGGCGCCTAAACCTTTCTCATGCACCTGAACCATTCCCCTTTAGGCGCCTGAACCTTCCCCATGCACCTGAAGCCTTCCCTTTAAGTGCCTGAAGAGGCCTTTTAGGCGCTTGAAGGGCTTCTTTAAGCGCCTGAAGCTCTTTTTCCAGAATTTCAAAATTTGAGCGGGAATATCTGGATGTAATGATTATGATGTGATCCTGCAAGGGAGGAGCGTCTTAACCTAAATCAGCCCCTAAAATGGCCCCTAGGGGGCCTAAACTACCCTTGAAAGCCTTATTTAAACCCTCATACTCCTCTTTTGGAAGGGTTCCATGCTATTTCTGAAAAAATCAGTCATTCTCTCTCAAGAAAACACCCAAAAACAGAGTATATTCTCACTAAAGCCTCCATCATCCACCCAAAAATCCTTCCCCATTGTTCTAATCATCCATTTCAAGCTCCAAAAGGTAGTGAATCTACCCAATCAGTGTGGCAAAGTTATTGTTGAGGGGAGTCAGTAAGCTCATGTTGGTTCTTGATACCATTAATGGGCTTACAATGACTCAAATATATCAAAAGAGCATTTTTTGCTCGACACCTGAAGCAGCAACTTTAGGCACCTGAAGTAGCAGCTTCTGGCCCAGTTCCTTTTCATCTCTTTCTATCTTAAAATCCTTTATTTTGATCCATAGTTATGATGATGATGGTTTAAATCCCAGGAATAAACTGTTTGCTTACTGTTTTCCACTCTAAGAGATGAAAATCATACTTTTTAAGGAGGAAAATGACCATCAATTTGTTAAAACCATGTATTTTTCACAAAATATCTATTGGAGGTCATTTTCTTCGCATGCAAGAGTGGAACATCTCTGTTTTGCTATTTGAATGGATGGAAAACTTGTTTTTTTATGAAGAATCAATGGTGTTTTATGGTGTGAATGATTTTTAAATAAAGCTTTCAAGTTTGTTTTCCTCATTACAGTGAGTTAACATCATTTTACTATCAGTATCAAAGGCAAAACAGTGGTGAAAATGAGTTTGAGTAAGCACTAGCTCTTGGCACCTGAAGCAGTAGCTTCAGGCGCCTGATCCTCTCAGCTTCAGGCGTTCGAAATATTCCTTCACGTGCTTGAAAAAAAACAAGAAGGCTAGATCTAATTTTGCAAAAAAGGGTTTCAAAACAAGTTTCTATTTCATTTTATTCATAGTTTGTAGTTGCTGCTACCAATATTTATGTCATTATGCCTTCATGTTGATGTCATACACACATTCACAAGCATACACTTTCATACAATAAATTGTAATAATCCTTGCAAACTTGCTTTCTTTATTTTGCTTATGTATTTGAGTTTATGAAATAAATATTTTTCGCAAATCCCTTAAGTACTAAGTAGAGACCGGTTTCCATAGCCGGGCGAGGGCGGTGCCTTAAAAACCTTCCCCCCTCGTGACTTAACTCCCGAACCTGAGAAATCTTGGTAACGATACGCCGGTAAAAGCTTTTTCCAAAGTAAGGGCAAAAGAGTCATTTTTGAAAAATCGATTTCTCGGATACGGTCCTTAAACCCAGGTAGCGACTCTAAAATCAAAATCATATTTTCGAAACCATTCGGTGAATTTTTTTGATCAAGCACCTGAAGAAGTAGCTTCAGGTGCCTCAAGCCCCTTTCAGGCGCCTGATCCTCTCAGCTTCAGGTGTTTGAAACATACCTTTAGATGCTTGATGGAAAGTAGAAGAATCAGATTAGATTTTCTAAAAGGGTCTCAAATAGTTTATTCTACCATTTTCAAAAGCAAAACAATGGTGAAAATGAGTTTGAGTAAGCACCTGAAGCACTAGCTCCTGGCACCTGAAGCAGTAGCTTCAGGCGCTTAAAGCCCCTTTCAGGCACCTGATCCTCTCAACTTCAGGCGTTTGAAAGATTCTTTCAGGTGCTTGAAAGAAAACAAGAAGGCTAGATTTGATTTGCAAAAAAGGGTTTCAAAACAAGTTTCTATTTCATTTTATTCATCGTTTGTAGTTGCTGCTACTAATATTTATGTCATTATACCTTCATGTTGATGTCATCCACACATTCACAAGCATACACTTTGATGCAATAAATTTTAATAATCCTTGCAAACTTGTTTTCTTTATTTTGCTTATGTTTTTATGAAATAAATGTTTTTCTCAAATCCCTTAAGTACTAAGTAGAGACCAGTTTCCATAGCCGGGCGAGGGGGGTGCCTTAAAAACCTTCCCCCCTCGTAACTTAACTCCCGAACCTGAGAAATCTTGGTAACGATATGCCGGTAAATGCTTTTTCCAAAGTAAGGGCAAAAGAGTCATTTTTGAAAAATCGGTTTCTCAGATATGGTCCTTAAACCCGGGTGGCGACTCTAAAATCAAAATCATATTTTCGAAACCATTCGGTGAATTTTTTTGATCAAGCACCTAAAGCAGTAGCTTCAGGTGCCTAAAGCTCCTTTTAGGCGCCTGATCCTCTCAGCTTCAGGCGTTTGAAACATACCTTTAGGTGCTTGATGGAGAGTAGAAGAATGAATTAGATTTTCTAAAAAGGGTCTCAAATAGTTTATTCTACCATTTTCAAAAGCAAAACAGTGGTGAAAATGAGTTTGAGGAAGCACCTGAAGCACTAGTTCCTGGCTCCTGAAGCAGTAGCTTCAGGTGCTTAAAGCCCCTTTCAGGCGCCTGATCCTCTCAGCTTCAGGCGTTTGAAAGATTCCTGCTTGCGTCCTTGGATTGTATTTCAAATGATGTTCATGCGTAGGGTTTAGGTGTCGCAAAGCATGATAACCGGAAGTCCGGGTCGAGTCCTCAGAGACCGAATGCACCCGGCTTGAGAGTTAACTTGCAAGTGTAAGTTTTCAGCCTTAAAGCGGCAAACTTGGTTTTTGGAGTTAGATTGGTGGATTCACTTAACTTCGTGAATGACTCGGAAGATTAAAAGACTAATTAAACTAAGGCAAAGTCTAGGGGATTTTAACAACCATAACTTAGGCTAATTCGTTCCTCTCTTGTTGAGATTAAGATTCTTGTAACCATTTGGCAAACATCTAGGTTGACATCGCTCCAAGCATCACACGTGAAAAGGAGAATCAACCCTTAACTACGAGAGATCAAAAAGGTTAACAAACCTAGACTTCGATACATAAAATCGATCCTAACTCTTTGAACTAGAAATGGTGTTCGATAAAGTTTAGGGTTCTTGAGCCATTTAGACAAACATTTAGATTGACATCGCCCAAAGCATCACACGTGAAAAGGAGAATCAACCCTTAACTACGAGAGATCAAAGAGATTAACAAATCCAAATTTTGATACATAAAGATGAACCCGTGACTTTATTAAACAAGAAGTGTTTGCAATTTGGCGAGAAGAACGAATTGAACCTAAGTCATGGAGTGCTAATCACACCACGACCGAGCCTATTTAGACTAGTCAAACATAGGAATGAAAGACATAACTTGAAACGTAAAAGAAATTAAGAACATGATTTTTACGGAAATAAACTTGATTTATATAACGATCTAAGTAGTAGCTACAACATTAAAACACGAGAAATTAAACGAAACATGAAACTTACGTGAGTTTTCTAGAGAGAGGAAGCTTCAAAGTCCTCCAATGGAGGAGCTCAACTAAACCTCAAAATGAAAGAGTAAGTAATGGGGGAGGTCCATTGGGAGAGGAGAGGGAGAGATATTTATACAAAAGCCATCTCTGCCCTCCAAATATCTAGAAGCATTCTACTAGTAGCAAGTAATTCAAGTGGATGCCCAACCCAAAACACCTTTATGTGCTGTCAAAAATACGCCCGGAACCCACCATGGATCGATCCATCAACCCTTGGATCGATCCAATTCTTTCTGTTGGGAATTTTTGGGAATTTTTGAAGCTTGGATCGATCCATGGAAAGTGATGGATCGATCCATCAGCGTCTGTTCAGACAGATTTTTGCCCCAACTTCGCGAGCATGCCCCGGCTTCGTCCGAACTCGGAATGACATGATTCTTGAACCGTTGGAAAGCTCTATGAGTCTACTTTCAAACCCAATTGACCTCATCTTCATAGCCTTTGTATCTTGAGAGGAATGAGCCTTTTTCTATCAGTTGGTCAGATTTCCTATAGCCTCATAACTCTACCTTTGTTGTTCCTTTGTTCCGGGCCTTCCTTGAACCTTCCAAAGCTTCTTGAATTGACTTCTAAGCTTCGGCGATTGTCCTCCACGGCATTGCGGGGCCTTGGGATGATTTGGAGCTTTGGACGCACCTTTTAGCTCCGATTTCTTAAAACTTGGAAAAACACACAAAACGCGCAATATCAAACAATTCAAAGTACTTAAATGCGAAAGTGTGTGCAAAATGAGAGAGATAAGCCCGGATTATAAACAACATTTGGGGCTTATCAATTCCTTCAGGTGCTTGAAAGAAAACAAGAAGGCTAGATCTGATTTGCAAAAAAGGGTTTCAAAACAAGTTTCTATTTCATTTTATTCATAGTTTGTAGTTGCTGCTACTGGAGTGGGTAAAATCTGATTACCCTACTACTAGGCATAACACGTGCCTATTGAAGTCACCACGAGAGGGTGAATAGCTCGGCACCACATAGGGAGTTCATGAGCCCTGTGCTGAGCTATATTGATCACGAATGAGGTTAGAATAGTAAGTGTAGACTAATAAATTAGGATGCCCTAGCTCGGCGTAAGACGCAAAAGGATGACTCTGATATGGCCGAGCTAGGAAGGCTATGTATATAGCTTTAACAACACTCTGGAATACATAAGTTCAGCTCGGCGTGATAAGCTGGGCTATGTACGAGTTACTCCGAGCTACGTGGAAGCTCAGCACCGCACAAATGGGGCGGTGAGACATTCCAGAATAATCTATGGCGGTTCCTTATGAGATAAGGACCAATCCCGTAAAGTAGGGGATTGATATGGAAAATTCTAACATGATTAGGAGTATACCCCATATAGGAAAGAATCCTATAAGGAAAGGAAGACTCCTGCTAGATGAGATCTAGCAGGATATGGAGACTCGTCCCTAAAAGGAAAGTCCTATTAGGAAAAGGATTCCTAAACCTAGTAGGATACAGGGGCACGAGACGCCCAAATCAACAAGCTATCTATACCTATAAATACAAGACCATAACCATGACAAAAAGTACGCTGTGAAACCCATTTCATACGCATTGAGATTTGAGAATTCAAGTACGAGATACTAACTTAGGCATCGGAGGGCCTTTGCCGACGAGAGGCAAAGGCGCTCTAACCTTTTTTCTGTCTTGCAGATTACGGGTTGAATCAAGGAAGCACGTGATCCAGGGCTACGTGGATTTTATCCCCGTACAGCTACTAATATTTATGTCATTATACCTTCATGTTGATGTCATCCACACATTCAAAAGCATACACTTTCATACAATAAATTTTAATAATCCTTGCAAAGTTGTTTTCTTTATTTAGCTTATGTTTTTATGAAATAAATGTTTTTCTCAAATCCCTTAAGTACTAAGTAGAGACCGGTTCCCATAGTCGGGCGAGGGGGGTGCCTTAAAACCTTCCCCCTCGTAACTTAGCTCGCGAACCCGAGAAATCTTGGTAACAATACGCCGGTAAAAACTTTTTCCAAAGTAAGGGCAAAAGAGTCATTTTTGAAAAATCGATTTCTCAGATACGGTCCTTAAACCCGGGTGGCGACTCTAAAATCAAAATCATATTTTCGAAACCATTCGGTGATTTTTTTTGATCAAGCACCTGAAACAGTAGCTTCAGGTGCCTAAAGCCCCTTTCAGGCGCCTGATCCTCTCAGCTTTAGGCGTTTGAAACGTACCTTTAGGTGCTTGATGGAAAGTAGAAGAATCAGATTAAATTTTCTAAAAAGGGTCTTAAATAGTTTATTCTACCATTTTCAAAAGCAAAACAGTGGTGAAAATGAGTTTGAGTAAGCACCTGAAGCACTAGCTCCTGGCACTTGAAGCAGTAGTTTCAGGCGCTTAAAGCCCCTTTCAGGCGCCTGATCCTCTCAGCTTCAGGCGTTTGAAACATTCCTTCAGGTGCTTGAAAGAAAACAAGAAGGCTAGATCTGATTTGCAAAAAAGGGTTTCAAAACAAGTTTCTATTTCATTTTATTCATAGTTTGTAGTTGCTGCTACTAATATTTATGTCATTATACCTTCATGTTGATGTCATCCACACATTCACAAGCATACACTTTCATACAATAAATTTTAATAATCCTTGCAAACTTGTTTTCTTTATTTTGCTTATGTTTTTATGAAATAAATGTTTTTCTCAAATCCCTTAAGTACTAAGTAGAGACCAATTTCCATAGCCGGCGTGAGGGGGGTGCCTTAAAGACCTTCCCCCCTCGTAACTTAGTTCCCGAACCCGAGAAATCTTGGTAACAATGCGTCGGTAAAAGCTTTTTACAAAGTAAGGGCAAAAGAGTCATTTTTGAAAATTCGGTTTCTCGGATATGGTCCTTAAACCCTGGTGGCGACTCTAAAATCAAAATCATATTTTCAAAACCATTCGTGAATTTTTGCTGGGTGTCCACAAGCTGGCGACTCTGATGGGGATCGATGGTTAATGTATATTTTTATTTAATTGCACTTGTGTAATTACTTTGAAATATGCATTAATTTGGAGAGCTAGACTTGAAAAGTGTTTAAGGGATTTTCAAAAACATTTGTTTCTAGACTTTTGCATTGCACTTGCATGGTTACTAGCCTCCGCTGACGTGTTTTGGAAATCCCGCCTAGCTTGCTGGTGACGGGGAATCCTGAAATGCTCAGCACCCCACGACTGTGATAAGTCACAATTGTCGCTATTACCATTGCCTTATGGGATCCTTGGTTGTGGGAGACAGCTTTGGCTTTGAGTCCAGGGTAACCTTTAAAATCAAAATTGGCCTATGCATATAGACAACCATAGAACCCCACGTTAGGTGACCAACCCATGTGTTAGGCTTATGTGCTCCCTCCTATTACATGCTATGTGTTACTGTTTTCCTCAGCATGTCACACCGCATACATGCATACACTTGCATCTGCACATATAGTCGTTCGTGTTTCGTGTGCTATTAGTTTAACATAGGTTAGGTTCCCGGCAGTTAGTATAAGGTTGCCTTGGCCCGATGATGAGTCGTGCATCCCAAATGCACGTTGTTTTCGCAAATTAGTCCTTAGGATAACTGGACGTGGGAAAAATTTGGACTGTCAGGTCCTTGACAACAATCTAGCAGAATTTAGGGATAATTGGCCGAGGTAAGGGAGAATTGTTCTTAAAATCCAAGCTCAAATTTTTGATGTGGATTTGTAAGGTCACATTTTCCCAAATCCGGTTGTCCAACATGAAGGACTCGATATCAAAAGAAAACTTGAGGATTGAGGCAACCTTCCAAAGCTGTCTAACTCAGTCTAGGAGACTTTAAATCCATGGAGTTTGAGATACCTCTGGTGTTGGTCGTGCCCGAACGGCCGCCCGTGTTTCGGTCTATCCTTGGAGTCGTTAGTATCTGGATTACGACACCTTATTGCTTTGTCTCGGATGGTCAAGAAAAGTTAAGGGTTACAGTCCCAACATTTTAGGCTTAGGTTGGCAAACCGAACCTACCGAGTAATGGCCTACCCGCGTGTTGTTAAATCTTTTGTGCAACGGTTTCAAGTGAGATTCAAAACCGGTAGCTGTCAGTATAGGAGACTTTAAATCCATGGAGTTTGAGATACCTCTAGTGTTTGCTGTGCTCGAACGGCCTCCCATGTCTCGGCCTAGCCTTAAGTGCATTTGTATCTAGATTTCAACAATCTTATTGCTTTGTCTCGGATGGTCTAAAAGGAGATTGGCTCTTATTTCACGACGCTTGGAATTTAACCTACCTGTCATGACTTACCCGTGGTTGTTGTTTTGAACATTCATGCAATGTCTTAAGTGAGACCGAGACCGGTTGTCTAGATCTTAGAACGACACGATGGCAACCCATGCACGACATTTCCTTCAACAAAACCAAGGGCACAGTTTGAATTTGACCTTTTTGTTTTACTGTCAATTCCGAGCCATTGGTCCCAAGAAAGAAACCTTACAACTCCCCGAGCAAAAGTTGACTCAATCGAAAACCTTAAGACATGGATGTTCCGGTTGAAATAGAGGGGCTCAAGATGGCTATGAACAACCTGGGCAATTGAATCACCCAGCTCATGATCATAGTGCAAGACATCTGTGACCGCCTCCCAGAGGTCCAAGAGAATCTCTAGCGACCCGGAAAAAGCCCAGAAATGGCCGCAGCTTTGGCCAAGATCTCTGAACTAGAGGAATCTATCATGGAAGGATTCAAACCCATATGCTTCAAGAATTTCATTGGCACCAGAGATGTGGAGATGCACCACTCGGACATCGAAAAGGACGACCTCAGCCCAGAAAGCTAAAGGGTTTACTCCGAGAAGGGTAGCACACTATTTACCAAAAACAACCATGCAAACGCCACCCCCAGCTTCTCAAATATCAACTCCAACTTTGCAACCAACACCATCAACAAAGTGGAATCATCCAAGACCACAATCCAAATCAACCAGCCCAAAGACCAACCAAGAAAATTCTCTCAATTCCCCACACCCCTGTCCTTGGTCTATGAGGAGCTTCTCATGGCCGGTCTTCTTAAACCACTCCCTCCAACTCCTCTACCTCAAAAGCTCCCAAATTACCACAATCCAAACGCCTTATGTGCCTTCCATCAAGTGCCCGGTCATGCTACTGACGATTGTCAATGCCTCTGCCACAAGATCCAAGATCTCATTGACAATAAAACCATCTCTCTTCTGCCACTAGAATCCAACACCATATCAAACCCCACGCCTCAGCATAAACGAAACCTCAACATCAATGAAATCAACCTCACCTCCACTAAAAACGCCCCTTCTAGCTCTACCAACAAAGATCCCAATCAAACTGAACCGATCAACGAGATCACAACCCAAACTAACCGCCCTTAAAACCGGCGAATAAAATTTTCCCAACTCTTCACGCCTTTGCCCTCGATCTATAAAGAGCTTCTCATGGCCGGTTTTCTCAAACCACTCCAGCCAACCCCACCTCCACAAAATCCCCCACCTTCCTACAAATCAAATACCTTCTGCATCTACCACCAAACAGCTGGTCACCCTACCGAGAGAAGCCAACGCCTTCGTCACGAAGTACAAGATCTCATTGACAATGGATCCATCTCTGCTCCACTAGCAAAGCCAAACATCTCGCTGGAAGAATAAACCAAATGGCCATGCAATAATTCAATCTTTCACGAGTCTTGGAAGTCTTCAAGTGTCAAGTCAAGTTTTTACTTCTGATTGAGTCAGATTGTATTTCGAGTCTATTTATGTTTTTGCCTTCCTCATCTATGTGTTTTCATCTTTAAGTCTGTAATGCCTTGTTATTGTTGTCAAAAAAGAAAAAGTCCAAAAATAGAGTCAACCTTGTAGTCCCGAACTACGCACGACCTGATTCCTTGCAAAGAGATACGTAGGCAACCATTAATGGTTCGGTCGCAATTATCAAAAATAAATGTCACGCTATTGTGTTGAAATTGTCATAAAAAAACTTAGGTTTTTGCAATAATCCCTCAACTTGGAATTGTTTTCCACCATCATTTGAGAAACATGATAATCAATTCGAAACACGAGGAGAATTTTGATTGAACCCTTGGCCCGCACAAGGAGGATTTCCAATGGACCATTCTCCGGCGCCATCAAGAAGTAATGCTTTGATACAATAAAAGCCTGTTAGGTCGAAAACCTGCAAGGGAGGCCTATACAAAAGCTAAGGCAAAAAAAAAAAAAAGTGTGGACACCCCGCAAAAATTCACCGAATGGTTTTGAAAATATGATTATGATTTTAGAGTCGCCACCCGAGTTTAAGGACCATACCCGAGAAACCGATTTTTGAAAAATGACTCTTTTGCCCTTACTTTGGAAAAAGCTATTACCGGCGCATCGTTACCAAGATTTCTCGGGTTCGGGAGCTAAGTTACGAGGGGGGAAGGTTTTTCAGGTAGCCCCCTTTCCCGGTTATGGAACCGGTCTCTACTTAGTACTTAAGGGATTTGAGAAAAACATTTATTTCGTAAACTCAAACACGTAAACAAAATAAAGAAAACAAGTTTGCAAGGATCATTACAATGTGTTGTATGAAAGTGTATGCTTGTGAAAGTGTGGATGATACAACATGATGGTATAATGACATAAACAAACTATGAATAAAATGAAATAGAAACTTGTTTTGAACCCTTTTTGCAAAATCAAATCTAGCCTTCTTGTTTTCTTTCAAGCACTTGAAGGAATGTTTCAAACGCCTGAAGCTGAGAGGATCAGGTGTCGGAAGCCAGTGCTTTAGGTGCTTGCTCAAACTCATTTTCACCACTGTTTTGACTTTGAAACTAGTAGAATAAACCATTTGGGACCATTTTTGGAAAATACAATTTGATCCTTCAACTTTCCTTCAAGCACCAAAAGGTATGTTTCAAACGCCTAAAGATGAGAGGATCAGGTGCCTGAAGCTACTGCTTCAGGTGCCAGGAGCTACTGCTTCAGGTGCTTAATCAAACCCACTTTGACTTCTGTTTTGCCTTTGATATTGATATTAAAATGATGTTAAGTCACTATAATAAAGAAGACAAACTTGAAAGCTTTATTTAAAAAAACTCATTCACACCATAAAACACCATGGATTCTTCATAAAAAACATATTTTTCATGCATTCAAATAAAAAAAACAGAGATGTTCCACTCTTGCATGCAAAGAAAATGACCTCCAATAGAAATTTTGTGATGAATACTTGGTTTTAACTACATTGAAGGTCATTTTCCTCCTTAAAAAGTTTGGTTTTCACCTCTTAGAGTGGAAAACAGAAAGCAAACAGTTTGTTACTGGGATTTAAACCATCACCATCATAACTATGGATCAAAATAAAGCATTTTAAGATAGAAAGGGGTGAAAATGAACTGAGCCTGAAGCTACTGCTTCAGGTGTCGAGCAAAAAATGCTCTTTTGATATGTTTGAGTCATTGTAAACCCATTATTGGTATCAAGAACCAACATGAGCCTACTGACTTCCCTCAACAAGAACTTTGCCACACTAATTAGGTAGATTCACTGCCTTTTGGAGCTTGAAATGGATGATTTGAACCATGGAAAAAGGTTTTGGGTGGATGATGGAGGTTCGGATGAGATTGTACACTGGTTTTTGGATGTTTTCTTGAGAGAGAAGTGACTGGTTTTGGCTATTTTTTCAGAAAAATGATGAAACCCCCTCAAATGAGGGGTCTGAAGGTTTTTATAATGCTCCAAAGGGTGGTTTTGGTCTCTTAGGGGTCATTTTAGAGGTTCACTTAGGCCTAGATGCTCCTCCCTTGCAGAATCATCCAAAATGGCATCATAATCATTACATCCAAATTTTCCCGCTCAAAATTTAAAAATTCTGGAAAAGAGCTTCAGGCGCCTAAAGGAGCCCTTCAGGCGCCTAAAAGGAAGGCTTCAGGTGCATGGGGAGGGTTCAGGCACCTAAAGGAGAATGCTTCAGGTGCATGAGGAAGGTTCAGGCGCCTAAAGAGAATGCTTCAAGTGTGTTGACACCCAAATTTGGCCCGACCACTCGGGATTTCAACACTCAATGATGCCAATTTCACCATATTTATCTCTACATTGCAGCAAGAATTTTAGCCGTCTTTGGGTCACGATTGGACGTCAGCGGAGAACTCAAGTAAAAACATTGCGGAGTATTGGGTGTCGCACAAACGTGTAACACTGAATCATTTTTCCGGATATCACCCTGACCGAACTTCACCAATTGGAGAAATAAACAATTGTATTGTTTATTATAATCAATCTCAATTGATTATTTAAATCAAATGGAAGTAAATGTGCTGGGGAATTGGGAAGTTGATGGAAATTCAAATGGAGTCCTTTGGACATCAGATTCTGCCCTACGATTCACATGTCAAGTGCATAAATTACGTGCACCATATCATTTTATTCTGGGCATTAAAATAAGAAGATTGACTGTTCCTGCGCCTTAATCAGACTCCATTTTGAACATCAGTCGAGAGCATCGGAAACCCGATGGAGCCGATTATTTAAATCTCAGTGGAGCATTGATATACATTATTCTAAATCATGAGGGAGCAATATGGGAATCATGGTGGGAAATTTATTGGAATTGAAGGCTGGCCGACACCCACACCCATGCATTCAAATGCCAGTGGGAAATAAATATGCCAGCCCATGGATTACACTGTGATAAGGTACCGAGAATGCCAGAGGGAAAATGAAAGAGTTCAACTCTCTTGTGCCACGTGTTGAATTCTTGTGCAGCTGATCATTCCTTGCTTGGTCTCAACTATTGGACTTTCTCAACCTTCCATGTGCGCGCTGCACCGGATCAATATCCTTCTCAGCCGACAGTCTCTCACATGCCTATAAAAGATAGCAGCTTAGTGCATTGAGGGGGGGGGGGGGGGGGGGGGGGGGAAACCAAAGGAGAAAAAAAGAAAAAAACTCTCAGCTCTCATCTCTGTCTCTCTAATCCGAAAGCAAAAATAGGAAAGCCAAAGTGTCTCTCTCTCCCAATTACTCCAGAAAACCCAAACACCAACAGTCTTTCTCTGTCACTCTGTTCAATTCCAAAACCAGTCCAGAAAATCAGAGCTTCAATCTCAACCCAAAAATAAGCTTTTGTTTCCCCACATAAAAAAAAAACCCACAAAGCCTTTGCCTTAGTCCAAAGCCCACAAAAAATCCAGTTGTCTCTTTTCAATTACAATCCGACCGAGGTCTTGTAATTTGTCTTTTTATACGCGACAACGTTAATATAGCTTGAAAATAGTGAAACTGAATTCGGCACTTTTTCAGGTTATATTTTCGTATAGCCTATACATTTCAAGTCAATTGCCACCCAAGGTGAGCACCATGTAATCCGGCACAGGGGGCGTTCCCACCTTTCAATTTCAATTCCAATATTCAAAACCAGTGATTCAAATTTTTTTTATGTATATATTGTTTACGGAACCTCAAGGTAGCATGTGACCGATTGATGGCGATTTTCAAAGTAGTCTATAAATCGAGTCCCGGTGATAAAGGATTCCGCTCCATTAAAAATCAGAAGTAAGATTTGCAATTGGTCGGTTTTCTCTTGACAAATCTTATTTCTAGAAAAAAAATACAAAATCAATGCATTGACAATCCATATATCGAAATTTGAAAACGCGAGACGCGGAAGGTGCGAACCCACCCGAAACATGCTCGGACCTTTAGATTCTAACATATGAATTTCAGAATAATTTAATTTCCTGTATTCTTTTATTCTATTATTTGCCAAGGATATTTAATTGAAAAAGGCTAAAATTGAGAAAAGCGCTGAACAGACGACGTGGGGTGCCTAACACCTTCCCCACTCCCAGAAAATCCCGAGCCCATCTCTGATTTTGCAAACCAAAAAAGAGAGTCAATTTCAAGTCCGTTTGAAAGAAGAATTTACTCAAATGGAAGAAAATAAAAAGAGAGTTAAAGCCGTTGTTTAAATTATATTTGAAGAACAGCTTTAACAGGTGACCTGACACACCGGAATTCAATGTTAGGTGGCAACTTTGAAATTTCAATAAAGCTCGAGTCACAGCTGCAAACCTCATAATTCACAATCGTCACATTTAAAAGTCATGATTTTGAAAGTGTTGCCAAATTGCCCACCGAAGTGGAGCAGGCGAGCGACCGG
Source organism: Vaccinium darrowii (assembly GCA_020921065.1). Classification (NCBI taxonomy): domain Eukaryota; kingdom Viridiplantae; phylum Streptophyta; class Magnoliopsida; order Ericales; family Ericaceae; genus Vaccinium; species Vaccinium darrowii. The sequence continues at coordinate 18,184,907 of CM037157.1, forward strand.
AAAAAATTGGTGCGCGACAGCTGGCGACTCCGCTGGGGAAAACTAAGCGGATTTTAGCCTTTTATCAAATTTGGCCTTTTCAAATAAATATCCTCGGCATCCCAGTTGCTAACAAAATTTTCATTCTTCTATCTCAAGTAAAAAAAAACAAAAAATTGCAATTGCAAAAAAAAAAAAAAACTAACATTTGTTTTGCAGGGCATACATTGCACATGTGTATATATTTGTCAAGAACTCCCTCCGGAGATTTCAACCCTATAGGATTAGAACGTACTCCTAATGTACATGGGTGCTATCAGATGGTGATTTTAAAGGTAGCCTATGATAGTATCCGTCGAAACGGAGTCAACTCACATCACCAACCTGAGAAGGTTCCATCTTTTATGGGGCTGGAGGTTTGAAGATGTGGGATCCATAAACCTAATGATTGCATTAGTCAAGCCCAGGCCATCATGCTGCATGTAGCACCCAAAGAAAAAGAGTCAGCCTAAGCCCTTGCATTATAAGGCATCATGAAAAACAGAGGGAGTTCTGAACTACCATTATCCTAAACCTGTCCTAACAATTTTCTCTCCTCTACCACCCCAAGGTAGTAGAAAGCTTTTGTTGCAGAAAATGGCACTCCGGGCACATTCCAATTCTCCTCCCGGAAGTCCTGCCCTCACCAGGTCTCTGTCTAAAGCAATGGCAGAGGAAAACCATCCCAGTCAAAATGAGCCTGAGACCGTCCCTCTGGCTGACCACATTGCGCTCCAAAGGGAGGTTGAAAACCTCCAAGCCATGGTCTGTTAGCTCGGGATTATCCCAGCACCGGGCTATCAACACCTTTACAGTCCACTCGGGTAGGGGCATCTATCGCCTCGCACCTCCCATCAACCCAACCCAGTATCGGGCAATCAATACCACATCCATTTATTGGGGCAGGGGCAACCATCATCCAGAATCCCCCACCAATTCAAAACAACACTGGGGCAGTCCCTTTATCAGTCATTCCCAATTCACCCAAGGGCATAGACCCAATCATAAACCAAAAAATCAAGCACCTAGAGGAAGCCCTCAAAGCCATGCAAGGGCCAAATGCTTACCCTTCCACCAAATTTTTAGATCTTTATTTTTTTCCAAACCAACCCCTTCCAGCCAAATTCAAAATACCAGACTTCACCAAGTTCAACGGGACCACCGATCCCATGACTCATCTCCGATTGTATGTCCGGGCACTCAATGGTCTCCCCAATCCAAACAAGCTTATGATGCAACTATTTCAATATAGTCTTATCGGACCTGCCGCACAGTGGTTTGCCCGATTAGACCTTCACCGCAGCCGGACATGGGCTGAATTGTCCCAAGAATTTGTCAAGCAGTATCGGCACAACGTCGGCATAGGCATAAACCGCATGCACTTGTTGAGAATGGAACAAGAGCTGGAAGAAACATTCCGAGCATATGCCTTGCACTGGAAAAACTCAACCGCCCAAGTTGAGCCCCCACTACTTGACCATGAATACGTGCATCTGTTTGTGCAAACCTTGGAGGGAATCTACTATGAGAAGTTGTGTAGTTCCATTGGGAGATCCTTTTTAGAAATAATCTAGCAAGGAGAAATGATCGAAGAAAGGGATCAAAACAGGGAAGATAATTGACCCCTATGCGCCATGGTGAAAGCCGAGCCTTCTCCCTCAATGCCAAACCTGGTAGCCAGAAACTCCCGAAGAACTGAAGCTAGATTCCCAAAGCTCTCTAAGCACCATCCAATTAATCACAACAACCCTGTCAAACAAACTCTCAATAATTGCAGTCCACTGCAAATGGGGCACCCCCAAACTCACAACTCTGAAATGCAACGAGTTGCACAAAAATTCTGCTGAGGCTTCCACCAAAGAAGGTCAGCCCCACCCTACCAGCAAATGCCCGAATCTCTAAATGCACCAAGTTGCAAGACCAAACCTCTCAGGATCAGACACACTCGCAAACCGACGAGTAGAAACTCAAATCAAGCAAAAGGATAGTGTCCGGAACAATTTGCAGACGGTCCATTATCCCCTTGCTCGAGCAATAGGGTAACCTCCTAGCAACTCAACCGGAAAGTAACAGACTCTCAGACATCCAACAACGATGAATGGGGCATGGAACCACTCAAAAAAAAAAGAAAAAGAAATGAGTATCAGCATAATTTTCATTATCAGAACTTAGAATCGAATTTCTAAGGATTTTCAAAAAAAAAAACTCTTGAAGACTTGAAATCTTATTTTCAAGTTAAATTTCAAACCTTGGAATCGAATTTCTAAGGAGTTAAAAAAATCTTGAAATCAAATTTTCAAGTTTCAACCAAAACCTCGGAATCGTATTTCCAAAGAATAAAAAAAAAATTCGATCTTGAAATCGTATTTCCAAGTTCAATTTCAAAAAAGAAATCGGAATCGTATTTCCAAATTATTCAAAAATAAAATCTTGAAATCATCTTTTCAAGTTTAATTTCACACCTTGGAATCGTATTTCCAAGGATTCTCAAAAAAGGACTTGACATCGTATTTTCAAGTTCAATTTCAAAAATTAGAATCGTATTTCCAAGGATTCTCAAAAAAGACTTGAAATCGTATTTTCAAGTTCAATTTCAAAAATTGGAATTGTATTTCCAAATTATTCAAAAATAAAATCTTGACAATCGTGTTTTCAAGTTCAATTTCAAAAATTGGAATCATATTTCCAAGTTATTCAAAAATAAAATCTTGCAATCATATTTTCAAGTTTAATTTCAAACCTTGGAATCGTATTTCCTAGGATTCTTGAAAAAAAATAATTGAAATCGTATTTTCAAGTTCAATTTTAAAAATTAGAATCGTATTTCCTAGTTTTCAAAATAAAATCTTGAAATTGTATTTTCAAGATTCAGTCAAACCTTAGAATCAAATTTCTAAGAAGTTAAAAAAAAAACTTGAAATCGAATTTTTAAGTTCCCATCATACCTTGGAATCGTATTTCCAAAGGTTTCTAAAATAAAATGTCAAAAAAAAAGTTCCAAAAAAAGAGAAACATAAAAAGAGAGAAACTAGTGTAGTCAAAACTCGAAAGAGGGCTACGGCAAAAATGGTAAAAGCCTGCATGGTCAAAACCTGAAAAGGGACTACGGCAAAAGTGGCAAAAAAAAACAAAAAAACACCAGCGTGGTTAAGACCCGAAAGGGAACTATGGCAAAAATGGTGAAAGCCGGCACTCGTCCAAACGGGCATTAGTGGCAAAAATGGCAAGCAAAAAAAAAAAAAAAACAAAAAAGAAGGAGAATCAAATCAACAAAGAATGTCCGTACCCTCACGGATATCACAGTCTTAATATTGGAGCTGCACAGCAAGGCCACCAAAAGCGCATCAGCACTGTCTTCAAGAGATGCCCAAGCATTCCCCACCTCAAAAGTAGGACTCCAAACCCCTGATCATCAAGAAAGTTCAGCAGGTGCATACACTCCAGTCAAGAATATCAATGGCCCCTGTCATCACCAGAAGGGAAAAAACAGCCCAACCTTAGCGACCTCAATGCCAGGTCCAACCTCAGCTGTCTCAATTCCAAGTCCAAACTCAACGGCCTCCATTTCAAGTTCAGCCTTAGTGGCCTCCATTTCAAGTTCAGCCTCAATCGGCCATCTCTCCCTCACAAAAAGACGTCCGCCTCGATAATGAGAGGGCATCCTAAAAAATGCAACAGGACTGCTCGGCATCACCGAAAAAGAGCAGCAATGCAACCCCGAAAAAAAAAATCCAGATTCACATGTTCAATGAAGCACAATAGCCAAACTTTGAGCCTTCTAAACTCAAATCAACTTCGGGGCCATCCCTGAACAATCCAGATCATCATCAGAATCGAATTTCTGACCTTTTCAATTCAACTTCAGGGCCATCCCTGAACCTTCAAATCAACTTCAGAATCGAATTTCTGAACTTCTCAAATCAACTTCGGGGCCAACCCCGACCTATCCAGTTCATTTTCAGGGCCATCCTTGAACCTTAAAGTCAACTTCGGAATCGAATATCCGAACTCCTCTAATCAACTTCGGAATCGAATATCAGAATCGAATATCTGAACTAGCCAGTCAACTCCAGAGTCGAAACTCTAGATTTTCCAATCAACTTCAGGGCCATCCCTGAACTCTCAAGTCAAGTTTCAAGGTCTCCCTCCAAGTTTCTGATGACGCAGCCGGAGCTCAAGTCAGACTTTCCCCAAGGGTTCTGAAACTTTCAGACTTTCCCCATGTCACTCAGATTGCAACTTTCAGACTCAACCTCGTGGTTAGGCAAAATTAAGGTCTTCAAAAATCTTTGTTTGATATTTCTCTGAAAAATCAAACAAAGAGGGGCAACTGTTGACACCCAAATTTGGCCCGACCACTCGGGATTTCAACATTCAATGACGCCAATTTCACCATATTTATCTCCGCATCGCAGCAAGAATTTTAGCCATCTTTGGGTCACAATTGGACGTCAGCGGAGAACTCAAGTAAAAACATTGCGAAGTATTGGGTGTCGCACAAACGTGCAACACTGAATCATTTTTTCGGATATCACCCTGACCGAACTTCACCAATTGGAGAAATAAACAATTGTATTGTGTAGACACCCCAATTTGGGCCTACGAAAATCCATAGCGTTCCCGATGATGAAAATGAACTTTCTAACACGGTTTAGAGCATAGAATGGATGATTGAAATTTATCCAAAACACTTCTGTAGACACCCCAAAAAAAATGAGCATTCGCGTACATTTTAATCCCCAATGATGAACGGAAATACTCGAAAGAACTCTCGGATTGAAATTCTCCAAGTCAACTCAGTCAACAGTACCGCACGGTACTCATCTCTCAACACACGGGACAGCCAGAGTCACGTACTGGCAGATTGTTGAATTTTGACGGCCAGTTGTGCCGCACGGTACACAAGTTGTGCCGCACGGCACAGTTTGTGTGCCGTACGGTACTGTTACGGGTTCCCAGTTTTTGCGAATTCCCAGCAGCAGAGAATGTTGACGAGGTTGGTCCCCCCGCCCAGATGGTCGTGGCCGAAAGGAAGGAGCTATTCCCTACACCATTGTCCCCCTGGGCAAGAATCAAGAACGGCGTGCTTCGGCGTGCTATGGCTTGCCCATCCTCTATATAAACCGATTGAATCCAATGAGAGGAAGGCCGGACCCCATACGATTTCTGTGTAAGGAAGATCACAAAACTCCATTCTTGGATACCATTTTCATTGCCAAAACCCCTTAGCTACCATCTCCACTATAGAGAATCCAACATCATTCTCTCTGCCAAAGCCAAACCTGAGGCAGAGACTCATCCCCTGTTTTCAGTTCTAAAGCCGTGAGAGAGCCAGTCCAAGTTTGCCAAAGCTCAAGCCTTCAATCCTTCTTACCCCCATACCAGAGTGAAGTTAAGGTTGAGAGAAGTGTCAAGCAACATTCAGAAGTTCTGGAAACAAGTTTAATCCGAGAGTTCGAAACCGAAGGTATAAACCCGTTTCGCCAAATTCCTTGAATTTGGTACCCTGAGGGGAGGGGTACCAAGGGTGGAATGATTCCTTGTATCATTTCCATGCTTGGTATGCCCAAATTACAGCAAGTCCAGTTTCATTTCACACCTCCCGGTCGCGTCGTACGGTGAAAACATCGCCTCGTACGGAGCGATTCAACGAGGAGGGACATCCCATACTCAATACACTGCTTTCTCCCTTTAAAGTAGTTCATTTTGAATGCATTTCATGCCTTGTATGTGCCTCTGATCAATCATTTCGAAAAGCCAAAGTTTCAAACTGTTTTGCAGCCAGGTGTGCCGCACGGCACTCCTACTGTGCCGCACGGTACACCTTGAGTGCCGTACGACACCCATTTGAAAATTTGACCGTTAATTTGAAGAACAGTGCCGCACGGCTCATCACTTGTGCCGCACGGTACATCCAGTGTGCCGTACGGCACACTTCTCTGGTAAAATGTGAAATTTGAACATTCCTCCTGCAGGAACAGCTTGAAGTTTGGATTTTCGTTTGATTTCTGTCAATTACATACTAGTCATTTATTTTTCTCGTTATTATCGTCTGCTTTGTTTAACTTAAATGTTTATCTGTTAATGTTCAGCAATAAAATTGTTTTCTAATAAAATCTCACAAATATTTAGTAAAGACCGATTTTTTTAATCGGGCGAACAGGGTGCATTAAAACCCTTCCCTGTTCGTAACCTGGCTCCCGGATCCAAAACGAATCTCTGGTTTTCAATTGGTTTTATAAGTCATTCACTCAAATCATCATTTTCAAATTGGTTTCTCGGGTCCCAAACTACTTTCCCAAAACCCGGGTGGCGACTCTAAAATCGTTTGTTTTTCGAACCGTTTCGAAAAACCATTCCGAAACCATGGAGGCCGACCGTCCACAAAATGGCGACTCTGCTGGGGAATGATATTTTAAATTAATCTTTATTTTGAAATTTTACACTTGTAAAATGACCATTCGAAAGCTTGACACCAAGTACGTGCTTCACGCTGTACTAGAAAGGATTGATGTCAGGGTGAAAGCCCGATCAGTCTGGACTGGAGCTTTCTCGGTTGTTCGCATGAGTAGAATTTCAAAATTTTGATTAATTTAAAAAGCGAGCCAAGCTTGAAAAATATTTGTGGGATTTTTGAAAACAATTTTATTGCTGAACTTTTGCATCACTTGCATCGATGTTGGATAAACCCCGCTACTGCGTCTTGGTTACCCTACCCAGCTCGCTGGTGTTAGGACATCTCCGGATGCTCAGCAACCCTGGACCGTGATGAGTCAACCTGCCACTCGACCTTTGCCATGCAGTACACTTGGCACTGGGAGGCAAATATTGGCTCTAGTCCGAGGAACCCCCTAAACCAAAACCGACCTTTGCATGTAGTTAACCTAGAACCTTCCAACCTAGGACAGGAGTCCACAGGTTAAGATTATGTGATATTGTCTTGATTAACTGTTTAACCACTTGTCGTTTACCTGTCTTGCATGCGCATACATGATAGCTTTTACCCTAGGTTGTCACATCCTCACTTCCACAGTAATAAGGAGGATTATCCCGATAATCAAATGCTCTGCCCAATAAAATAAACTCTTTTCAAAGAAAATTCTGCGATTGGCTCTCTTCCTCTCGGTAATTAGAATGTTGTATTTCTTTTATCAGAGTCTGTAACCAAAAATGAGCAATCAATCCGGAAGCAAGAAGCTCAAGTCCACCTTTACCATCCATCATGGGGCACCGGTGTGGATACTTGAAGAGATAGATAATGAAGAGATGGAGAATGAGGTGCCAAATAAAGACAAGCTTGAAGGGTTGCTTCACCAACTAGCCACGTCTGATCAGCCGGGTTTAACTCTTCAATGGGACGACTCTGAATATGCGAATGATCGAGGTTGGAAACTCCACCTCCCTGCAGACAACGGAGCCAAGTATATCCCCGACAAAATCACTGTCAGGGTGGAGCAAGAAAGTGATAATAAAGAAGTGGACATCATGCTGCCAGTCAAGAACTTCCAACCAGACGGCACACTAGTCTACTACTTCCAAGACCCAGTGACGGGACACAAATACTGGGATGAGTGTGATTGCGAAAGCTGCATTGAAAATGGTCTCCTTCTGAATGATAATCTGTCTCCCAAGCAACTCAAGGAGAACCAAGTCCAGAATACTCCCCGAGCAAGTCCAACAACTGAGTCGGACTAAGAATCAACAGCCAGCCAGTGGTCAGCAGATCAAGCCAACAGGGCCCTTTTTAAGGATGCCAAGTCTGTATTTTGCTTATCGAGTCTGTATTTTGTTTATCGAGTCTGTATTTTGCTTATCAAGTTTGTACTTTGCTTTATTGAGTCAGTTTGTACTTTGCTTTATGGAGTTAGTGCTTTTCCTATGTTAAAGAAAAGAGCCGATCATAGTCCCGAACTACGTCATGGCCTGATTCCTCCGAAATGGGGATACGTAGGCAACCCCTAAAGGTTCGGCCTTCATTTTACAAAAAAAAAAATAAAAAAATTCAGATATATTGAACAGAGCACTGAAAATTGGGGCAATCCTTTCCAAAGTTGTGGTCCCATTGCACATCATGCATCATTCTTTCATTTGTACATAAATTCCTGCACGTAGCATTTTCTTTGCCACCAGTCACTAAGTTCATTTTTCCACTATCAGTTTCAATCATTGGTAAGGGCAAGAAGAGTACTGTACCTAGTTGGACCAGAACTCCCGAGCAACGATTAATTCGAACTGAGTCAAAAGCAGTCCAGTCAGATTCAGCAGACCCTACAAATATGGCGGGCAAAAGTGAAATCGAGGCTCTCAGGCTAGCCTTGGAAGAACAGCGGGAACACAGTGATAATCAAATGGCTGAGATATTACTCCTAATACAAGGTTTAACTTTTCAGAACAAGCCACTAGAGGGGCAACCACCTCCGCAAGAGCATCCGAATTTGGAGGCAGTGATGGCAAAAGTCGCCAAACTCGAGGAATCTGTTCAGAAACAGGAGAAGATAGCCGCCACGGGTGTTGACATGGACAAGTTGTGTCTATTTCCCGGCGCCAAACTCCCAGAGGGATTCAAGCCCATAACCTGGGAGAAATTTGATGGGGGCGGAGACCCGAGAGCTCATCTACAAGCATACGTGGGCACTCTGTCCATGTACAACATTGAAAATAATGCTATGGGTCAAATGTTTCAGCAAACATTGACAGGGCCAGCACTGCGATGGTTCTTAAATCTTGACATTTCAAAGAAAGGAAGTTGGGAGGATATTGGGGCAGCTTTCATGGCCCAGTACAATTACAATGTTCAGCTTGAGATAACTATCCGAGAATTGGATGCAACCAGGATGGGAGCCAATGAATCCTTTGCGGACTTTATCAGAAGGTGGAGAGGGAAAGCATCTCAGATGATGGATCGACCCTCGGAGAAAGAGCAGATGAGAATTATCACGAAGAACTTGGCACCCGACTTTGCAAAGCATTTGGTGGTTTTCCAAACCACCGCTGACTTCAAAACTTTCTACGAGGCCGGCCTCGCAGTAGAAGATGCACTCAGAACTGGTATATTTGAGAAAGGAGAATCTGTCAAACCCAGGCGAGTTTACTCTGGCAACAGCAATACCCTGTTTGGAACCAACCAGTACAATCATGCCCAGGCCAGCTCCTCAAACCCCAAACCAACCAAAACCGAGCCTATTAGCCAGATAGCAGCCCAGCCAACCCGGCAAGCAAGAAATTTCTACCAATTCCCTTTTCCCTTGACAACAGTTTACCAAAGGCTCCTTGAAAAAGACGTCATCAAACCACTGGAGCCTCGCGAGCCACCCAAAGTGCTTCCTCCAAACCATAACCCGAACGCCTTCTGTTCCTACCACCAAATGTCCGGCCATCACACCAACAATTGTATCCGTCTTAAACACAAGATCCAAGATCTCATTGAAGATGGAACAATTCCACTCCCCCACAAAAAGCCAAACACCGTTTCTAACCCCATGCCGGAACACCAACCCAATACCCGAATCAACCAAATTTCCTTCAGCTCCACTCCAAATAACCCAAGCTCCACTAAATTAAACCCGAACCTTTACATCATACCGGCCACCGAGCCTAAGCCAGTTGTTCCCGTATCGGAAGATTCGGAAGTTTGCTCCCTCACAAGCATCAAATCAGGGTCAAAACCAAGGTGGGCGGATATCACAGAAAGTGAAGAATGGGCTATGAATGATCGAGACTGGGAAGAGTTCCGCCAGGAGTGGGACCCAAGCCGGTTCATCATCCCCGACTCTCATAACAAACCAGTTGTCTCTATACCAACAGATTCCAGCATCTGCAGGATTGACAAAGTGGTATGCATCGCCGGCATGGTACATACTCTCGCATACGTGGAGCCAAATGAACAAGAAGATTGGCGGGAAAGGTGGGAGGCGATTTGTGCTGATCCACTTGATGCAGTTTTGCTCCCTACTCTGTTTGAAGAACCCGGAGACATATGGAACCGGACACTCGGAGAGGTTTATCATTGGGTCCCTAGCAGCAATCTTCCAGATAATTCGCTGCCACCCCCACTTCTTGGAATCGAAGGACATTCTGCCATAGAAACCATCTTTGGGGATCATGAGTGGTTTCCTCAAGCTTACATTATCAACGAATCTTTGTCTCGGCCATCCGTGCCGTTTCATCCTCAGTCAAATGTTTCCGCTCTGACGGAGGATCCCACGGATTCATTTTGGAATGAAGAAGACGTGATCGATATCCAGTTTGACAACGGTGAAATGTGGACTGTCAACAAAACCATGCTGGATGATTCATTTTGGCATGATCGAGCAGTGGAAAATCTGGGAAAGAAGATGGGAGATGTTAAAATCGAGAAGCAGAAAGTCGAGAGCAGTCTCGCAGGTTTATGGACCGAGTATTTTGATACTCAGCGGAAGCTGGAATCCATCAAGGCTGGGAAGCGAAAGGTCAATGAATTTTCAGACTTTTGGGATGAAGAGCCACCGTCGGTCAACCGAGTAACACGAAAGCGGACGAATCTATCAACCTGCCAACCTGCAAAGAGGCCACACCTCTAACCACGCTCAAGCTGGGGCATTTGTTTGGGACGATCCCGTCCAACATGATTCAATTCCAAGTAACCCAGAAGGCGTCACTCAGACACCGGAAGTTATCATTCAACCACCGCAGAGGAATCCCATGCCAGTGGAAAACCCCGTCCGGAAGCAACTTGAAAGAACTCCAGCATCTATATCCATCTGGGGGCTGCTTTCCTCATCCAGGGAACACCGTCAGAAATTGATCAAAACTCTGTCAAACATGGAGGTGCCACCCGACACTCCCCCCGAAGCTCTAGTGGCCTTGCTTGCGCCAAACAAGGCAAGACATGTCGTGACATTCACCGAGAAAGATCTGCCGCCAGAAGGAGCCGGCCACAACAAGCCATTACACATCACCATGAAGTGTACAGGGAAATGGGTCCCTGTTATCCTCCTAGATAATGGATCTGCTTTAAATGTCTGTCCACTGCGCACAGCCTACTGTCTGGGGTTCACGACTACGGATTTCCAACCATCGAGCCTCGGAGTGCGTGCTTATGATAATACACGCAGGGATGTAGTTGGAGTTGTCCAACTGGAAATGTCAGTCGAAGATTTCAAGTCTAAAGTCGAGTTCCACGTACTTGACATTCCTTCGACTTTCAATCTGCTGCTGGGTAGACCATGGCTTCACCACCCAAACATCATGGCAGTACCATCTTCGCTGCATCAGAAAGTTCAGCTTGGTTTAGCCACAGGAACTCTAACTATTTATGGGGAATCTGGGATTCGTCCTCATGTTTCTGACAACGCCCCTCTGCTCGAGATTACGCATGGAGAAGAAGACGTCGCCCTTGGAGGTTTCTCTTTTGACACCGCTGGGGCAGTTCTCACTATCAAAATGGATGAAGACTTCTCGATCAGCTCAACGGCTATTGAAATGATGAGAAAAATGGCTTACATGCCCGGTCTGGGATTAGGTCGCAACAATCAAGGAATGGCTGAATTCCCGGAGTTCCCTGTAAACAGTAATCACTTCGGCCTTGGGTATCAACCCAGTGGAGATAAGAAAGGAAGCGTATGGAAAGCTTGAACTCGCGGTCCCATTCGTTTTATCAAAGGAAAAGAGGCTATCTACCAAGGAGAGCTGGAACCGTTTTGGGAGGTGGAGAAGAAAACCAAGCTGCCAGGGTTCGAAATCTTCGCCAACAACTCATGGGACAGTAATGATGAATCAGCAAAGCTAGAAGAATTGGTCGAGCAATGCAAATCTGACTGGATTGAAGTTTTTGACTCAGGGAATCTGATATCGTTGTTTGAGGATGAAAGTCTGACAGGTACGGTCGAGGACGGGTCTGCTGCCATAACAATTGGTTTGGAACCTGTTGGAGACATGGAGCTGATGATGCTAAGCCAAGAAGCCCTTGGAGATGTGACCTCACTCATCGTGGATGCCAACGGAATTTATAAAAACTGCACTTTTTTACCTAAAATTGTTTACATTGGCACTGAATTTGAGTCTAAGTCAGGATCTAGCATTGAGTCTGAGTTTAGCACTAAGCTCGGGTCCACTTCTGAGTCAATGCATGTGTCTGTCAGTCCTCCGCGTCATCACTTTTCTTTTGAATTTGAGTCCACTCTCATGTATCACGCCCCTGAGGCCACCTCTTTTGCAATGAATGAAGTTGACTTTGCTTATCTTGCTGTGTCTGAAATAAATTGTGTTAACCCGGGCGATGACGGGATTGAGTTCGAGGAAGAAATTCCAAAAGAACTCCGATCCCTAATCAAACGAGAAAATGAAAGGCATGCTCAGCCTCTAAAAGAAGAAGTAATTTCAATAAATCTGAGAGGAGAGAGTAATCCGCGAATGGTTCAAATTGGTTCTGGGCTATCTCCGGAGGAATTTAAAGCTCACTCGGATCTTCTGAAAGAATTTCAAGATGTTTTTGCATGGTCTCATGCAGACATGCCCGGAATTGATCCAGAAATTGTGGAGCATCGAATCCCGCTGTATCCAGATGCAAAACCTATCAAGCAGAAGTTGAGGAAGATGAGACCAGACTGGGTATTGGAAATCAAGAAGGAAGTTCAGAAGCAGTTAGACACAGGGTTCTTGATGGTCACGGAGTACCCTCAATGGGTCGCCAACATTGTACCTGATCCCAAAAAGAACGGGAAGATCAGAGTCTGTGTGGACTTCAGAGATTTAAACAAAGCCAGCCCTAAGGACGACTTCCCGCTGCCGCATATAGATGTACTCGTGGACAACACTGCGGGGCACGCATTGATATCGTTCATGGATGGTTTTTCAGGCTACAATCAGATTCTCATGGCCCCTGAGGACCGAGAGAAGACAACTTTCACCACGGAGTGGGGCACCTACTGTTACAAGGTTATGCCATTTGGGTTAAAGAATGCCGGATCTACTTACCAGAGGGCTGCTACAACTCTGTTGCATGATATGATCCACAAAGAGGTCGAGGTATATGTGGACGACATGATCGTCAAATCCAAGGAAAGAGAAGGGCACCTGCACGCCCTGAGGAAGTTCTTTGAAAGAATTCGCAAGTACAGATTGCGTCTCAATCCCGAGAAATGCACATTCGGAGTTACAGCAGGAAAGATGTTGGGTTTCATGATCACAACCCGAGGAATTGAAGTGGATCCATCCAAAATCAAGGCCATCCTTGAAATGGAACCACCGCAAACGGAGAAAGAAGTACGAAGTTTCCTCGGCAAAATTCAGTTCATCAGCAGATTCATCGCCAAGTTAACCACAACTTGCGAGTCGATGTTTCATCTTCTCAAGAAGGGCGTGACATTCAAGTGGGATGACAGGTGTCAGAAAGCCTTTGAAACAGTCAAGAAATACTTGCAGAATCCTCCAGTACTAATGCCACCAGTACCGGGGCAACCTTTAATTCTATATCTGTCGGTCACTCCATCAGCTATGGGATGCATGTTAGCACAAGAAGGAGAAGGCGGATCTGAGAAAGCCGTGTATTACATTAGCAAGAAGATGGTTGGATGCGAAGAACGATACACTTCCCTGGAGAAGACTTGTTGGGCTTTGGTCTGGGCTTCCAAGAAGTTGAGACACTATATGTTGGCTTACTCTGTAGTGCTGATTTCTCGAATGGACCCTCTCAAATATCTGTTTGAGAAACCCGCGCTTACAGGCAAGTTAGCACGGTGGTTGCTTTTGCTAGCAGAATTCGACATCAAGTATGTTACCAGAAAGTCAGTAAAAGGAAGGGCTGTCGCCGAATTTCTTGCCAATTACCCGGTAGAAGGTCCAGAAGATGTGGAATTTGAATTCCCAGATGAGAATGTGATGACGACCACCAACGATGTCTGGACGTTGTATTTTGATGGAGCAGCCAATCAGAAAGGATTTGGAATCGGAATACTGTTAATTTCCCCAGAAGGATCACATATCCCTCTGGCTTTCAAGTTAAACTTCGAGGTCACCAACAACCAGTCAGAATATGAAGCCTGCATTGTAGGGATAGAAGCTGCCTTAGAAATTGGAGTCAAAAGACTAGAAGTCGTCGGAGACTCGAACTTGGTGGTGTCACAAGCAAACGGTGAATGGAAGGTCAAGGAAGATAAGTTGAAACCCTATCATCAAGACCTAGATAATTTAATCTCACGATTTCAGATGGTCACCTTCACGCATGTGCCAAGGTTGAAGAATCGGTTCGCCGATGCCCTTGCAACGCTAGCCTCCATGGTTGAAATACCAAACGGAGTCAGACTCCGGCCAGTTATAATTGAACAACGAGACAAGCCTGTTTATGAGTACGTCATGGCCATTGACGAGCCGAACGATGGCTTGCCGTGGTTTCACGACATTTGGAACTTCATCGAAAAAGGCGAGTATCCAGCAGGAGCAGACAAGAAAGACCAAATAGCTCTTCGGAGGTTGGCATCTCAGTACATCATTTGTGGAGGACAGCTATATCGGAGATCTTATTGTGGGACGCACAAACTGTGTGTACACGGAGAAGAAGCCAACCGGATTATGGAAGAAATCCATAAAGGAGTTTGCGGCCCTCATATGAATGGCATGATGCTTGCCAAGAAAGTCTTAAGACAAGGCTATTATTGGTCAACCATGGAGACTCAATGTGTCGAATATGTGAGACGATGTCACAAGTGTCAGATTCACGCCAATCTCATGCACGTCCCGCCATCAGAATTGCATTCCATGACCTCGCCTTGGCCTTTTTCCGTCTGGGGCATAGATGTTATCGGCAAGATCACGCCAGCAGCGTCAAATGGGAACAAGTTCATCCTAGTTGCAATTGATTACTTTACCAAGTGGGTGGAAGCTGCTTCCTACACGACCCTCACAGCGGTCCAGGTTGCTCATTTCATCAAGCAGAACGTCATCTACAGATACTGGGGTCCCTCAGGCTTTCGTGTCAGATAACGGGGTTCATTTTAAGGGGAGAGCGGCAGAGACTCTTGAAGAATTCGGGATTCAGGTTCATAAGTCAACTGTTTATCGACCGCAAACCAATGGAGCTGTGGAAGCGGCCAACAAAACCATCAAGTCTATACTAGAGAGGACCATCGAGTCTGCGCGAGATTGGCACGAACAACTGCCTTTGGCATTGTGGGGATACCGGACGTCCATTCGAACTCCGACAGGGGCAACACCCTACTCTTTGGTTTACAGCATGGAGGCTGTTCTTCCCATCAAACTCGAAATCCCGTCTTTAAGGATCATGGCGGAGTCAAGAATTGATGAAGCAGAATGGCAAAACGCAAGGTTTGAAGAGCTCATGCTATTCGATGAAAGGCGGCTTAAAGCTTTATATCATGTTCAGGGATATCAACGCCGAATAGCCCGTGCTTTTAACAAGAAGGTGAAGTCCAGAGATTTACAGGAAGGCGACATGGTTTTGAAGGAGATTCGAGCTCCAGTGTTCGATCCACGTGGGAAATTTCGACCAAAATGGGTCGGGCCCTACATTATCAAGAAGATCTTGTCCGGAGGTGCAACACAACTCATCGATCTTGACGGCAACGAGTTTTCTACTTTGGTCAACCTGGATCAACTCAAGAGATATTACCCCTGAGAGAAGCTCGCTGGACTGAAAACCGAAAGGGCGGGCAGTTCCAGGCAAAAAATTAGAGCAAAAGCCTGCTAGGTCGAAAACCCGAAAGGGCGGCTTAGGCAAAAGATAAGGCTAAAAACAATCAAGAGCTCGCTAGACCGAAAACCTGAAAAGGCGGTACTAGGCAAAATTCAGAGCGCAAAAGGGAAGTGTAAATACCCGAGCGAACCCTAACCAAACAATTGTAGTCCTGAACTACGTCATGACCTGATTCCTTTCTACAAGGGATACGTAGGCAGCCTCATCTCGAGGTTCGGTCACAATCTTTCGAGTTGATTCCAAGTTCTCATACACATTTCGCAGGCAAAACCAGTAAGAATCAAGAGCGGAAAATTCTCAAAACTCAAAGTTTTATTCAAACAAAGCTTCTTCGATTACGTGGCTGAGCATGAAACTTTCAAACAAAAGAAATAAAAACATCCATAACACTGGGTGCACAACTTATTTCAGGCACATTAAGATCGAGTCTAAAGTCTGTCTTGGTTTCCATTATCTCTTGCTTCAATATCTCTTGTCAACCATCTCTTATAGCGTGCCGGAAGAAGAACACTGGGATATAGGTCTCTTGGAATGGTCGTGCGCTCCCTCCAATTGCTCTGGTAAGCCCTGAAGGTGGCAACATTGAAATTCGGTATGACGAAATCCTCAGGACCCGCGGGCGGCGGTACTTGACGAGCTCCAAGTTGACGGAGGATGCGGTTTGGAATATAGAAGGTCCATCGGGTCAAACCTGCCAGAATCACTCGCTGACGCCCCATGTTGCTAATAGCCATGTCAGGGAGGTCAATCCAAGTTAAACGCCAAGAGATCACCTCTTCTGTGAGCTGGGAAAGAACCCGAGTCCAACCTCCCACATCATCAAAAACCTCCCTGAAATTCCTGATAACGAACCCTTGAGTTTCGTGAACCCGGTTTCTTGGCACAGGTTCCAGCAGATTAGCCTTGTCGCATAACCACAGCTGTGTGAAAGAGAGAAAACAAGTAAGGAACCTTAGACAACTTTGAACTGAGCACTGAGGTAAAATGAGAACGAGCGAAAAGCCAGAAAAAGGAGAGCTGAGTGAGAAGCCTACCTGTAGGAGCAGCGGACTACCTTCGAAAACGTCGGTCCTACCGGCATGAACCCCATCCAGACCCATCAAAGTTTCAGCCAGAACCATGAGAGCTACATCCTTCCGCTCCTCAATTTGCATAGCCACACCAACCAGGGAAGAGCTTGCTTGACCATCAGATTGCACGAACAAGAATGCAGCCAGTAAACACAAGCACAGAGCAAAGTTGTTGGAGCGGAATCCTTCAATCAGGCGTGGGATGTTCAGAAAACCTCCACGAATCAAGGACTTAGCCGCATTGTTACTTATCTCTAGCTTGGAAGACAACACTGGGGCAAAACCAACTCCGTAGAGGGGAACGATGGGCTCTGCCAAATTAAAACCTCCAAGGTATGTGAAGAATTCTTCCACAGTGGGGCATAACTCGTGGAGACCAAAGCGGAAGACATGCACCTCAGGGTCCCAGAATTGTGTTGCGGCTCGCAACAACTCCGGACGTATGGAGACGTCTCGAATATAACGAAGGGAAGTCAGTCTATGACCCCGAAAGTGCAGCCAGTCCAAGCCATCGAGATCATCGAGCCAGGGGCGCATCAAGGCCGAGAAACTCACCGCCATTGTGAAAGGGGGGTTAACAAGGAAAGAGTTTATGAGTTTGGAATGCAAATAAGGGAGAGAATAAACAGCTTTTTATAGCCACCATGCATGAGGAACAATACGAAGTTTCAAGTTCCAAAGAACGGCCGTCTCGAAAAACGTGCCAACTCGAAGACCGCAAGGAATCATGCTAAAAATGGTAAGTCTCCTCAAAGGGTGCCTCACAATGGCTCTTCAAATCCCTAGGACGTGCGTTGAAGTGATGAAACGCCAAAAGGGAGGACCAGAAATCGGCTGCAAGTGGTAGATTTTTTGGCACTATCAGGCGTGTACCGTACGGCACACTAATAGTGCCGCACGGCACAGTTTCGGTGCCGCACGGCACAGTTGGCCAGATTCCAGAAAAATTAAGTTTTAAGCCTCCGGGGCTCATTCCATGCTTCCTTTTGGCGTTCAACCCGTGCATACAAGCCGTGGCGCGTACCTACGACCCATTGGAAGGGTCGGTTGGCAACCCCAACCAAAAATCAATGATCAAAAGTCTCGAAGATTTGAATACCAATGAATGGAAGTATCGGCGAGCTATACTTCATGATAATGCCACCCCACGAGCGTGGTCAATTCATGTGTAACGTGTCGTGTCCATGAGTCATTCCATTCGTTTGTGAACGGCAATGCCGGCATATGTGCGCAACAAGCGTCATTCTCTTGTCGTTAGTCCACACATTGCACATATGAGTTCAAAAGTTTAGTTCCATTTCATTGAGTCCTATGAGTCACAACCATAAATGCAAAACCAAGCTTTCCACATACAAGTTTGTTGGTCTCAAATTCAGTTCTTTAAGTTAAGTACTCGCGTGCAAACTTTGATTTTCCAAATTCATTGCCAATATGAATAACAGCATGGCTAAAATGCAAGTTTTTATAAAACCAAGATCAAATTATCCCAATGATAAGTGTAACCATATCCAGGGGCAAAGAGGCCCAATACATCATCAACTACTACGGCTCGCAGGCCATCTATACAGAGGGCTAAACAAGTGCCCAAATCAAAACAAGGCACGCAGGCCCCACCTAGTAGAATGCTACCACTAACTACTGTCTCAGGTACGAGGACGCTTCGGAGGCACAGACCCCTGAGGTCTATGCTCCTCTGGCGTAGCATGGTCGTCATCAGTACTACTGCTCTCCGCAGGCTCCTCCCTCTGCTGTACGCTCTCTCTCCGTCTCTCAGAAGAACGAAGGACTCGGCCTGAAGGTGGAGTCACCGAAGTAACTCGAGGCGTGGAACGCCTAGCACTCCCGGAGCCTGACGCTCCCTACACAAGCAACAAAATTTGTCAAAATACAATGAAAGGCATGCATGATCAAACAGAAAGGAAAGACAAGTCCAATGCATACCTCAGCAGCCCCGACACTAGGGGTGGCCCCTCGGCTAGCTCCTCTCTCACTGCTAACACTCTCCCTCCTTCTGCGAGTGCCTCGGCTGGTCTCTCTACCTCTGCTAGCCTCTCCAACACCACGGGCCGGCGCCCTCCCTCTGGTGGCTCTCTGACCACGACCAAGTACAACTCCTGGCTCAGCCCGCGGGCGCACCTCTGGAGCCATGCCCATCACGAACTGACGGACCATGGCCTGCAAGTCCTACGCCAGCTGGTACGACGCCGCCGCCCACTCAACAGGAATCTGAAATACCTAGATACATTAGCAATACATGGATATGGATATACAAAGGGAATTGAAGCAAGCATGGTAATCAAGAGTCACCTCTGTCGTGGCAAGAGTAACTATAGGAGTAATGTGAGGCACCGTCACCACTCCAAGTGCTCCGTCAACGGTCACCACCTCAATCTCTCTCCTCAACTCAGGTAAAGCAGGACCGGCCCTCAAACGGTTCTCCATGTCCAGATCATATGCCAAGTGCATGCTCAAGTAACCCTCATAATCTATCGAGGGACTGAAGGTCACCTCTGTCGGCACCGTGTATCTCTCTATCTCAGCTTGGGTGTACTCCTCAGTCCTCTGAACAAGTGGAGGCAACGGCGAAGGCACTCTGAAATGGTCAATCCCGAGGGACTGACGGGAAACCCTGTCACCCAAGTACCATCGCCAGCCGTAAGGGCACTCCAGCAGCACTCGACTCCGTGTCAGCTCCCTGCTCCTAACCAGGTAATCCTTGCGCATCCTATGCGAAACGTTCCACCTCACCTATAAGAGGAAAAAGGTTTGTCAGTTTCAAGGATAAAGGAAGACAAGAAAGCATGAATACTTGAAATCATAGAAAAGGCTTACCCTATCTCCCGTGGTAGAATCAAGAAAAAGCCGAAAAGTCCTCAAATCTCCCTTATGATCGCCGGCTCCTGTGTACTCTGATCCCCACTTCTCGGCACGTGGGAGCACATCCTCATTGCTATGCGAATTGGCCGGGGCAAATACACCCAGCACCTCATAAGCCCACACCTGCATGTTCAGAAAACCGTCAAATCAAGAAACATGGATAAAAGCATTGTCATGATCATTGAAAGAGGAATACAAGCGAAAGTTTTACCTCCAGCACCCTCCAGTAACCACCAAGGCTCGTGCCTACACCACGGCACACACAACCCAGAAAGCAGTACACGGTACACAGGCCGGCGCCGACCCAGTCAAACCTCCCGGCAGTCTCCAAACTCTCCAGTGCAGGCAACCAACCCAAGTGCACCACGCCCTGCCTGTTCGGAAACAGGGAGGCGCCAAAGAGGTACAACAAGTAAGCCCTCGCCATCTGTCTAGCCTCCTCCTCAGACTCTGGCTCGTGGTCCCAGAAACTCACCAAGACAGTATACCTCACCCCCGGCTCAATACCTCTAGGCCTCCTCCCCAGGTAGTGCTCCACGGCAGCAGTGTCCAAGTACAGCTCCGAGTCAAACGGGATAGGCTCACCTCCGACTCTCAGACCAGTGATCGCAGCAAAGTCAAGGGGAGTGATCGTCATCTCCCCGAATATGAAGTGGAAGGTGTTGGTGGTATCCCACCACCTCTCCACCAGGGCTCGTATCAGCTTGCGATCCGTCCTCGTCACTGTCAGAAGCCGGATAAAAATGGTGAACCCAGAGGCGTCAACCAAAGCCCTCACTCGTGCTGGCAGCGCACGGTAGTATGCCAGAGAATGTGCAGAACCTCCATAACCGCCCATGGATCTCTGAGTCTGTAAAACCAAAGCATAATGCAATCTCAATCAGTCATTGTCAAAAGGAATGTACAGCAAACAGGTACAGACAACAAAGAATAAACAAAGTACATACCAAGGGGTTTTTATAAGCAATGTGGGTCGAGCGGTCACGAATCACATTTGTATCCAAGTACACCGGTAGCAAAGGGGTATATGTGTCACAGCCCTAAGGGACGAAGAAGTGGACTCGTGGCACGTAAGTGGCCGGTGTAAACGGAGCTCTATGGTCCAAAGACAACTCAACCTCCCGGACTATAGTCAAACGCCCCTCCCCTGCAGCCACCTCGGCCTCTCTCTGTCTCTCCTCCTGCTCAGCATCCCTGACAATGGATGCCATGCCCTCCTGAACCAGGACATTCTCAAACCTGGGAAACTCCTGCAAGGTCGCTGCTATATCCTCATCTCTCGCCCCCTCCAAAGTGTCTGCCAAAGTCAAGCCAGACCCACGTGAAGAACCAACAGCAGGTGTAAACAACGGAGGCTCTGAAACCTCTGTCTCTCTCTCAGCACTCTCCTCTGGCGCTCTGGCGGTACCAATCGCAATAGCCGGACCTGGAGCTATGCGCCTCACTAACGGCACCTCCTCACTCTCAGTACTACTACCTCCAGCCACGTCCTCAACCACAACGTCTCTATCACCCAAACCTCCCTGGGTCACTGGTGTACCGGTCGCAAAGGTAGCCTCTGAAGTGTCCCTCGGGATACCCTCAGCCTGAGACCCACTCTCCTGAACACGGGCTCTCCCTACAACAACATCTATCCCACTCAAACTCATAGCAATATCCGAGGGAGAAGCACCCGTACCTGTGGGATCAACCTCCATAGCCTCCGGACCCCTGTGACTAGCCCCGGCACTCTGATCATCACACGCGGCACTCTCGTCGTGCCGTGCGGCACTCGGACCCCCAGTCACAGCACTCCCAGTAGCACCCACGGCACTCTCTGTATGCCGTGCGGTACCCAAATCACCACCAGCATCGCTGCCGCCCACCACTGCAGCACCACCAACGCCCATGGCCTCCCGTACCTCCACCGGAGTTAGGGTCTCGCTCGCGTGAGTCTCCCCCAGCCCCGTCGGTACTGTTTCCGGTGTGGGTAATGCCGTTTCGGCCCCGATCAAAACTGAACCGGAAGCCCTTTGCAACGAATCAACGTCGGCCGGAGCACCCGTGAATGGGTCGCTATCGGGCTCGCCGGACGAAGTATTGCCTCCCCCGTGCACCAACGACGACAAACCGGCGGCGGGTATGTTGAGATCGACTGGTATTTCGCCGGAATCGGCCATAGCAGATGTGTCTCGGGAGGGGGAAGTTTTATTTTGGGTGTGAGGGTGCCGAAAGTTTGAAGAAATTTGGGGGAAAAAGGAAGAAGAAGAAGATTGAAGGAGATAATGGTTTTCGGACTCCTACTCTCTAAGAAGATAACCGACGAAGAAGTTTGAATGTATTGAAAGTGGGAGAAAACCAACGATTTCGGGCGGTTAAAAATACCACTTGTGCCGTACGGCCCATCTCCTATACCGTGCGGTACACTTTGAGTATCGCACGGCACACCCATTTTCCAGTTTTACCGCACGGTGTTCCATCTCAACCGCACGGTACAGTCCTGATGCCGCACGGCACGCATCTGTGTTCTTAATGATTTTTGCACCAGATTCAACCTTCCCAAGGGCTTCTAAGCCAAGATTTCCAACAATCTCACTCAGGCTAATCCTCGATTTTGCCCCGCGTCAGCTTCGCGTAAGCACTTATCGGTTCCATCACAAGTATTCAAGCAACGATTGGATTTTTAAGTCCTCAAAGGCATTACTAACAACTTCTATCAGTATCGAAAGTGGTTTCGCAAGTCCTCTACGGCATCAGCAACAATTATTTCAAAACATCGAATGGTTTCGAAAGTCCTCAACGGCATCTACAACAACAATTTCGATCAGAGTCGGACAGGGTTTCGTAAGTCCTCTACGGCATTAACGAGCAGTTATTTCAAAACATCGAACGGTTTCGCAAGTCCTCGCTGGCATTAACGAACAGTTTCAATCAGCATCCGATGGTTTCGTAAGTCCACTCCGGCGTTAACGGCAGTTTTATCAGCATCAGGTGGTTTCGTAAGTCCTCTCCGGCATTAACGATAGTTCTATCAGCATCCGATGGTTTTGTAAGTCCTCTCCGGCATTAACAACAATTATCTCGACACTCAAGTGGTTTCGTAAGTCCTCTCCGGCGTTAACGAAGGTTTTCTCAAGCATCAACTGGTTTTACAAGTCCTTAACGGCATTAACGACGATTCTCTGGTTCTATAAGTCCTCAACGGCATTAACAACAGTTTTTCCTCAGCACCAATGGTTTCGTAAGTCCTCTACGGCATTAACAACGGTATTCAAGCACCAACGAGTTTCGCAAAGCCCGCTACAACCTTAACAACGGTTTATAAACATCAACTGGTTTCCATCAGGTGGTTTCGTAAGTCCTCTACGGCATCAGCAGCAATTATTTCAAGGCATCAAATGGTTTCGTAAGTCCTCAACGGCATTAGCTACAGTTATCTCGACATCAAAATGGTTTAGTAAGTCCTCAACGGCATCTACAACAACAATTTCGATCAGCATCGGACGGGTTTCCACCGAATGGTTTCATATCCTCAGCATCAAATGGTTTCTTGTGTCAGCAACAAATGGTTTCATAAGTCCTCTCCGGCATTAACAAAACGGTTTTTCAGCACCAATAGCACATCATTCGTTTTTCCCTCGTTGAAAAGCAGAATGACAATTCCCACAAACCGATCAAGGTATGTTTCCTATCGTCTCTTGCATTCTAAAGCCTCAACTGAACCACGCTGGTCTGATCCCTACAACGGGGTACGTAGGCAGCTCTCACGAGCGCGACCACACGCATCATGTTTAGCTATTTGTTTTCATACGAGGACGTCCACATCGAGGGGTGTCTTCTATCTTTGACGCGACTTCCGACGACACAATGATTGTAAGTCTCGTCAAAGAGGGGCAACTGTAGACACCCCAAAATGAGCGTTCACGTACATTTTAATCCCCAATGATGAACGGAAATACCCGGAAGAACTCTCGGATTGAAATTCTCCAAGTCAACTCAGTCAACAGTACCGCACGGTACTCATCTCTCAACACACGGGACAGCCAGAGTCACGTACGGCAGACTGTTGAATTTTGACGGCCAGTTGTGCCGCACGGTACACAAGTTGTGCCGCACGGCACAGTTTGTGTACCGTACGGTACTGTTTACGGGTTCCCAGTTTTTGCGGATTCCCAGCAGCAGAGAATGTTGACGAGGTTGGTCCCCCCGCCCGGATGGTCGTGGCCGAAAGTAAGGAGCTATTCCCTACACCATTGTCCCCCTGGGCAAGAACCAAGAACGGCGTGCTATGGCTTACCCATCCTCTATATGAACCGATTGAATCCAATGAGAGGAGAGACAGAGAACCAAACCCAGAGCCCCATCCCAGAGAATTTTGGTGTAAAATCGGTCACGAAACTCCACTCTTGAGTGCCATTTTTCATTGCCGAAACCTCTGAGCTACAATCTCCACCATAATCAATCCAATATCATTCTCTCTGCCAAAGCCAAACCTGAGGCAGAGACTCATCCCCTGTTTTCTTGGTTCTAAAGCCATTCCAAGTTTGCCAAAGCTCAAGCCCTCAATCCTTCTTACCCCCCATACCAGAGTGAAGTTGAGGTTGAGAGAGGTGTCCAGCAGCATTCGGAAGTTCAATCTGAAGCTTAATCCGAGAGTTCGAAACCGAAGGTATAAACCCGTTTCGCCAAATTCCTTGAATTTGGTACCCTGAGGGGAGGGGTACTAAGGGTGGAATGATTCCTTGTATCATTTCCATGCTTGGTATGCCCAAATTACAGCAAATCCAGTTTCATTTCACACCTCCTGGTCGCGTCGTATGGTGAAAACATCGCCTCGTACGGAGCGATTCAACAAGGAGGGACATCCCATACTCAATACAATGTTTTCTCCCTTTTAAGTAATTCATTTTGAATGCATTTCATACCTTGTATGTGCCTCTGATCAATCATTTCGAAAAGCCAAAGTTTCAAACTGTTTTGCAGCCAGATGTGCCGCACGGCACTCCTACTGTGCCGCACGGTACACCTTGAGTGCCGTACGGCACCCATTTGAAAATTCGACCGTTAATCTGAAGAACAGTGCCGCACGGCTCACCGTTTGTGCCGCACGGTACATCCAATGTGCCGCACGGCATACTTTTCTGGTAAAATGTGAAATTTGAACCTTCCCCTGCAGGAACAGTTTGAAGTTTGGATTTTCGTTTGATTTCTGATAATTACAATATCAGTCATCTGTTTTTCTCATTATTATCATCTGTTTTGTTTAATTTAAATGTTTATCTGTTAATGTTCAGCAATAAAATCGTTTTCTAATAAAATCTCACAAATATTTAGTAAAGACAGATTTTTTTAATCGGGCGAACAGGGTGCATTAAAACCCTTCCCTGTTCGTAACCTGGCTCCCGGATCCGAAACGAATCTCTGGTTTTCAATTGGTTTTATAAGTCACTCTCTCGAAATCATCATTTTCGAAT
This sequence comes from Vaccinium darrowii, assembly GCA_020921065.1. Taxonomy (NCBI): domain Eukaryota; kingdom Viridiplantae; phylum Streptophyta; class Magnoliopsida; order Ericales; family Ericaceae; genus Vaccinium; species Vaccinium darrowii. The sequence goes on from CM037157.1 coordinate 18,210,013, forward strand.
TGGTTTCTCGGGTCCCAAACTATTTTCCCAAAACTCGGGTGGCGACTCTAAAATCCTTGTTTTTCGAACCGTTTCGAAAACCATTGCCAGAACCGCGTGGAGGTTGACCGTCCACAACCATTACGACCAAACCCACCAAGCATACTGTAACCTTCATCGAGGCTGATTTACCACTTGAAGGAACCGACCACAACAAACCCTTGCATGTCACCATGAAGTGCATGGGGAAGTGGGTTCCCGTTGTATTGGTTAATAATGGATCTGCGCTCAACGTCTGTCCCCTCCGAACAGCTCAATGCTTGGGACTTAAACCGAAGGACTTCACGCCATCCAATCTCACTGTTAGGGCTTATGACAACACTCGTCGCAGTGTGCTTGGGACTGTGGAAATGGAGATTGCAGCTGAAGGGTTTAAATCGATGGTGGAATTCCATGTCCTTGAGATTCTGTCAATTTGTTGTTGGGTCGTCCTTGGATGCATCGACCTCGACATAATGACAGTTCCATCCACTCTGCACCAAAAAGTCTTGCTTGGATTAGAAAGTGGAACGGTTGCCATCTACGGAGACTCAGGCATTCGCGCTCATGCCGAAGACAATGCTCCCCTATTAGAAATTATGCGTGGCAAAAATGACATGCAACTTGGAGGTTTTGCTTTTGATACCTCCGGTGGTGTGTGCACGCTCCGTGTTGATGATGATTTCTCAATCAGCACCACTGCTCTTGAGATGATGAGAAGGATGTCTTATCTTCCAGGCACTGGTTTGGGTCGCACTCATCAAGGGGTGGCTCAGTTCCCGAAATTTCCTTCTCAACGAGGCCGCTTTGGGTTAGGATATGAGCCCACATTAAATGAGATGCAAAAAGGGAAGTCAACTGGGGCAAGCAGCAGTTAGAATCGTGAAATCCGCTTTGTCAAGGAGGGGTCAAATGCACCTTATCACAGTCAGCTGGAGCCGTTTGTAAATCAAATAAATGGAGAGGTGTACCCTGGGTTTGAAATCTTTGCTAATGATGCTTGGGACGGTGAAGATGAACATGACAAGGTAGAGAAGTTGGTGCAAGAACTCAAAGTAGACTGGATAGAGGCTCTGGATGGCAGGGTCCTGATGTCAATGTTTGAAGAGGTCAGTCTGACGGGTAAGGATAAAGAGGAGGCAGTAGTAATGATGCTCGGGCAGGAGGCCCTTGAAGACCCTAACTTACTAATTGTGGATGCCGAACGAGAAAAGGTTGTTTATTACTTAAGCAAGAAAATGGTGGGAGCTGAGGAGAGATATAGCCTGTTGGAAAAGACGTGATGGGCTCTTGTTTGGGCCTCCAAAAAGTTAAGGCACTACATGCTAGCTTATTCGGTGTTGTTGATTTCTCGGATGGACCCTCTCAAATATCTATTCGAGAAACCGGCGCTCACTGGAAAGCTGACACGATGGTTGCTTTTATTAGCTGAATTTGAACTCAAGTACATTACACAAAAGTCGGTAAAAGGAAGGGCTGTGGCGGAATTCTTGGTAGATCACCCGATCGAGGGGCCTAAAGATACGGAATTCAGTTTCCCGATGAGCATGTTATGACGGTAACAGACAATATTTGGAAGCTGTACTTTGATGGAGCGGCCAATCAAAGAGGGTTTGGGATCGGAATACTACTAGTTTCACCAGAAGGATCGCATATCCCCCTCTCTTTCAAGTTAAACTTCGAAGTTACCAATAATCAGGCGGACTATGAGGCGTGCATTGTGGGAATGGAAGCTGCTCTTGAAATAGAGGTAAAGAAGTTGGAAGTGGTGGGAGATTCAAATTTGGTGGTTTCTCAAGCCAATGTTGACTGGAAAGTGGGGGAGGAGAAGTTGAAACAGTACCATAAGGACCTCGACAACCTGATTCATCAATTTGAACAAGTCACTTTTACACATATCCCAAGAATGAAGAATCAGTTCGCCGATGCACTTGCTACTCTGGCGTCCATGGTTGAGTTGCCTATAGGAGTAAGGATGAGACCGATCATGATTAAGCAAAGAAATCGACCAGCCTATGAATATGTGATGAATGTTGGAGAAATCAATGATGGTCTGCCTTGGTACCACGATATTTGAAATCTGGTTGAGAAAGGAGAATACCCGAAAGGAGCAAACAAGAAAGACCGGATAGCTTTGCAAAGATTGGCATCGTCGTACATCATCTGTGGGGAAGGCTGTACAAAAGGTCATACTGTGGCATGCACAAGTTATGCATCCATGGTGACGACACGAAAATGGTAATGGAGGAGATTCATGAAGGAATTTGTAGTCCCCACATGAGCGGAATGATGCTGGCAAAGAAAATTTTGAGGCAGGGGTATTTCTGGTCAACCATGGAAACAAATTGCATCCAGTATGTACGAAGATGCCATAAATATGCCAAGTCCATGCTAATCTCATGCATGTTCCGCCTACTGAGCTTCATACGATGATGTCACCTTGGCCTTTCTCAATATGGGGCATAAATGTGATTGGGAGAATCACGCCACCAGCATGTAACGATCACAAATTCATCTTGGTGGCAGTTGATTACTTCAGGAAATGGGTAGAAGCCGCGTCTTATGCCACGTTGACCGCAGTGCAAGTGGCACATTTTATCAAGCAAAATATCATCTACCGGTATGGTGTCCCGCATGTGTTCGTGTCAGATAATGGGGTGCATTTCAAAGGAAAAGTAGCAGAGGTGCTTGAAGAATTCAATGTTCAATTGCACAAGTCGGCAATATACCGACCGCAGACCAATGGAGCTGTAGAAGCAGCAAACAAGGCAATAAAGAACATCTTGGAGAAAACCATCGAATCATTCAGGGATTGGCATGAGAAGTTACCACTAGCACTATGGGGGTACCGCACTTCTATCCGTACTTCGACAGGGGCAAGACCCTATTCGTTGGTCTACGGTATGGAAGCAGTACTTCCCATTGAGCTTGAAGTACCGTCCCTAAAGGTGATGATAGAAAGTGAAATTGACGAGGCGGATTGGTTAAGTGATAGGTTTGCGGAGTTAATGCTATTTGATGAGAGACAGCTGTGGGCATTATATCACATTCAAGGGTATCAGAGGAGGATTGCTCACGCATTGAACAAGAAGGTGAAATCCAGTGATTTGATTGAAGGAGATATGGTCGTGAAAGAGATCCGAGCACCGATATTTGATCCACGAGGGAAATTCAGGCTGAAATGGGCAGGACCGTACATTATTAGGACCGTACATTATTAAGACCATACTTGATGGTGGGGCAACAGTGATCATTGATTTGGATGGCAACGAGTTCAACAATCTTGTCAACTTGGACCAACTCAAGCGGTATTACCCCTGAGAGATGCTCGTTGGGCGAAAAACTGCAAGGGCGGGCCGACCCAAGCAAAATTCAGAGCAAGCTTACTGCGCTGAAAATCCACACTGGGCGGCCTAGGCAAAATTTAAGGCAAAATTCAAAAAGAGCTCGCTGGACCGAAAACCTAAAAAGGCTGTACTAGGCAAAATTTAGAGCGCAAAAAGGAGAGCGTTAATACTCAAGTGAACCCTCGCCTAAACTACGTTATGACCTGATTCCTTGAAAGAGGATACGTAGGCAACCTCATCCTGGGGTTCGGTCTATATCCGCTGAGTTGGTTCACACTCTCTCGCAGTACCAAAGGAGATAGCACATGGAATCAAATGAACCAAGAGGGGGAAACCCTTCATAGTTCAATTTTATTCAAATCACTTCTTCGATTACATAAGCTGAGCATAAAAGCCTAAGAACAACAAGCAACAACAACACTCAAAAGGGAAAACAACCACATGGATGTACCATTTATTTTAGGAAACAGCTTAGTTGAGTCGAGAGAGTCAGTCCACATTGTTACCAAATCTTGCCCTCAATTCCCTCCTCAACCATTGGCGGTACCTTGCTCGCAGATTGATACTTGGATACTGGTCTCGAACCCAATTCACCCTGCCTCCCCAATCACGACGGTATGCCTCAACAATGGAATGCATGAACTCGGGAAGATGGAAATTAGTAGGATATGAGAACTCCACATCTTGGCGGATGCCGAACTGACGGAGGATGCCCTGAGGAAAGTAGAAAGTAAAGCCTGTCATCCTCGCTAAAACCACCCATGAGTGCCCCATGTGGATGGCCATCATGTCTGGCAAAGGCAACCAGTGGCACCTCCAAATGACGTGTTCCTCCTCCACCGTCATAAAGAAATCCAACCATTCTCCACATTGTGACGAATCTCCACAAAACGCTTGCTTCTCCAATCCCGAGCCTGATAAACCCAATCATTTGCCGGATCTGCAACCAACTTCATGTTGTCACACAGCCACATCTGTCCAAAAAAATAAAAAACATAAGCCAAGCCGAATCTAGAATACACAAACCCAAAAATCCAAAAGCCGAACCCAAATGCCGAAGCTAAAACCCAAACCTAAAGCAATAGAGGGCTCCCGGCAAACACGTCGGTCTGGCCCGACCTCACTACATCCAAACCCATCATGGTCTCTGCCAAAACCATAGGAACAACATCTCTCCGCTGCTCGATCTGCGCAGCAACTGAAACAATCGAGGGACTTGGATTACTGTCGCTCGGAACCAACAGATAGGTGGCAAGGAGGCACATGCAAAGAGCAAACATGCAGTGGTTTTGAACAGTATAGTCCAACGGGTTGCCGCGTGGACTGAAATCTGCAAAGAGACGATGAACATCGAGCGAATCTCCGCGGATTAAATGCCTTGCAAGACCGTCACTGACACCAAGCTTGTCTCGAAGAATCCTAACCAAGCCAATGCGAATCGGAGGGATCGCTGGCTCTGTATCGGGGCGAGTCTCAAGATACACATGAAACTCCTCAACATTACGACTGAGTTCTTGAAGGCCAAAACGGAACACGTGGAGCTCTGGATCCCAAAATTGAATAGCAGCGTGCAAGAGCTCGGGACGGATGGGAATGGAGTGAATGTGGCGTAAAGAGTTGAGACGATGACCTCGGAAGTTGAACCATTCAATTTTTTCAAAGCTCACAATCCAAGGTTGAAGCACGACAGAGGCAAGCATGCATGGCCATGGTGCTGAGGTGGAGTGGAAAGAAACGGAGAATAGGAATATAAGGAGTGAAATGGTGAAAGTTGGTATGAAGGAAATGCTTGGTATAACATGGTACTTATAGGAGGAATGGGGTGAATAATGCCAATTCAATATGCAAAGTGGGGAAGAGGGAATTCAATTTTCAAAGAGTCAAATGTAGGTTTTTAAGGTGGTTCTCATAGGAAAATATTGAAAGATCTTGAAAAAGAATGGTATTTGTTGAAAATGAGAGAAGAATGCTTTGAAAATGAGTAAAAATAGCTTGAAAGGATTCTTGCATGGCTTAGGACGATCAGAACACTATGGGGAAGGCAAAAAGTCACCTTGGGAAGTAGCAAAAATTAGTCCTTTTAGGCGCCTGAAGCAATCCCTTTCAGGTGCTTGAACACCTTTTAGGCGCCTGAAGATCCTCTTAGGCGCCTGAAGATCCTCTTAGGCGCCTGAAGTTGTTCTTTCAGGTGCCTGAACCAGATGTTAGCCTGTCTTGGTTTCGGTTATCTGTTTGAAGTATTAAGCATCCCGGCAAAGTTTCAATTGCCAAGCTTCCTCATCCCAGACATTTAGGACTTCATGGAAAGGCTTATTGGTGTATCTCTCGAAAGAAATGGGGGTTTGATGCGTTCGTCAAATGGAACCTTTAAGCTAATGTTGAGAGTTTGGTTACTTCTTTCGGGGCTTTCTCAAAGGATCCGTCGCTACGATTTTCGAGGGGAACATGGTTTTGTATAACATGATGCCTTGAAGTTTCCAAGTTGGCAATTTTGGGGGGAAGTTCTTAAATGCCACTCACTCCATAGAATTGTTTAATCAGTGGTTTATGTGGTTCCGAGCATCACATGAAGGGTCGTCTTTTAAAATATGCTCTATGAACACAAAATTCCGTTCTAGGGTTGTTTTGAGTCATTTTACTTGAGTCGGTGAATGTACATATTTTCAAGTTGTATAAAGATGTTGAGTTTACACCAAGGCAAGTGGCCCCATTGTGTCATTGTTCGTTCAAAGAAATTCATGAGCGCTTGGTCTTTTGCTTAATATGTTGAATAGCTTGTACAAATTCTTATTAATCAATGCAATTGTGGAGCTATGTGTCTTTTACAAAAGATGATTTCTTTTTGTTCCATATCTTTAAAACAAACAATTAAGATAGGAATAAACTAAAAGTGCAAATCTCATATGATAATACAACATCTGCATAAATCAAGCTGCATGAGCAAATCATAAAAAAGAGAACCTAGCTACAGGGCAAACAGACGCCCCAAAAAAACAAAAAAACAAAAGGCGCAAGCCCAACCTCGTCTATCTATTGGGGCACGCAGGCCCAACCTCAAATCTACTAGGGCACGCAGGCCCAATCAAAAAGTAAAAACAAGACTCAACTCCTCGAAGCCATCTCTCACAAACAAGGGTCGCCAAGATCTCCCGCGTCGTCGTCCTCGTCCTTGTCGCCACCGTCCTGAGGGACATCACTGTAGTCTGGGTCCTCAGCAACATCATCGTCTGAACCTGACTCCACGACTATCGCCGCCGTTTCTCGGCGTCTTCGGCGGGTCACTCTCCTCTCCAGCACCTCCTCCTCCTCCTCCTCTGGAACTGCTCTTGCAGACTTTGATTGAGAAAGCCGCACAGTTGTGGGCTGGGACCTGCAACAACGCTCCTCAGGTGCTTCCTACACACAGGAGGCTGCACACAAATTCAAACCAAGCAAGAGCAGTTTAGTCTGTGATCATAAAAAGCGAGAAAGTGAGTAACTGCAAAAGATGAAGAGATACCTGAACTTCCCTCGAGAGAGGCGGGCCAAGAACGACTGGAGGCAAAGGGACGCCCGGCCGACTGGATGGGCACGTGTGCTCTAGCCACCAGCTGACGAACCAAGACTCGCAGTCCATGGAGCTACTCGTAGTAAAAAATGCGCTGACTCCTGAGAAATCTGCAAAGGAAAACAAGAGTTTTAGCAACAAGTTTCATGGTCGTGCAATTTTTAAATAATGAAATTACGTTTACCGGGGCAGGAGGAAGCACAAGGTCGGCCGCTGGTCCGGGAATGTCTACCCATCTCTTCTCCCCATCAGGAGTCTGGACAGACACTGCCCATAACTTCGCTGTAGCACAGTCTGACCTCCTCAAGGGGCCCTTTCCATCCTCTGCAGAGGAGCTCTCTCTATGTCTGCGGCTCCCCCTATGTCACTTATTTTTCTTTCCACGCTGAGGAACCTGCGCCTCCTCTCTGACACGACTCACCCCTCGAGCAGCTATCTCTCTCTACCTGAACTCCACCACCCCAAGTGGACCGGCTAGGTACTGCCTCTGGTAAGCTGTGTAATCCTTCGTAGAGAGAAGGTATCGGTCCAAGCCGACATCAAGGGTAGTGAACTGAACCAGCTCCTCTAGTGTGTAATTGTTAATCCGCAGCACTCGAGGTGGAAGGGGACCAGGGACTATAGGTGCTGACCTCTGTAACGACTGGCGTACCACCCTGTCACCTAGGTACCACTGCAAGCCATACGGGCTCTCGAGGAGCACCCTCCCCTCTAGTCATCTCCCTACTCCGGGGAAGATAGTCCGCCTCAAGCCCGTCCCATACACCCCAGCAAATTCAAGCATCAGGGAGATATATTGACATGGTCATTTGGTTTAAGTGAAGTTTTCTTCTTACCTCAGGATGGGAAGACTTCGGAGCCGATAACCCAAGTACCTCGTAGGCCCATAACTGCAAATCAGATGGAACAAACGAGCAATCAGTATTGACATCATAGCAGGTAATTGAATGCGAGTGTTGAAAGATTGAACTTGAAAAAGTTTAAATTTCATACCTCTCAAACAAACCAAAGCCCTGCAACGCTATGTGCAACCCCTCATGAAGCTGAGCTGAAGAAGGCGTAACAAGTGCTAAGGGCACAACCACCCTAGTCGAAACGACTAGCCTGACATAGGTCCTGTAAGGCTGGCAAATACCCTAGGTGCACTCGGTTGCGCCTGTTTGGAAACAAGGTCGCACCAAAAAGGAAGAGCAGGTAACTCCGAGCCTTTTGTAAGGCCGCCTCAGGTGTCTTGGGTGTTCCCAAGCAGTGGTCAGCAAACTGACTAATAGGCGCCGAATCCCCACAATTTGGCTGCCAACCTATAAAGTATCGCAGAATGGCCTTATCCTCACCCAAACCTGAGTCAAAAGGGATGGGATCCCCTTCGACCCTCAACCCTGTCAGAGCGGCAAAGTCCAAGGGCATCATCGTTGCTTCCCCCGCATGGTAGGTGGAGGGTATTCATCGAGTCCCTCCACCTCTCTACCAAAGCTGTCACCACGGTCTTATCATGCATCATCTTCGAGAGGGTTGGTATGAAATCACCGAACCCTGTTGTCCTTACCAATACCCTCACATCCTCGTGGAGTTGATCGTACAACTCCAAGCACCGCGAAGTACTGCCGTATTTGTCAATATTCTTGTTCACTTGTTCGAAACTCAAGCTATCAATGAGTGATTGAAACATGCATATCAATTAGGCAAGCATAAAGCAAGGAATTTCAACAGGAATGGAAAAGCAGTACCAATTCACATACCTCTAGACAGTCTCGGGAAATGTGGTGTTGTGGGTCAAGCAAGACCGCCTCTCCCTCATATATCTCCTGAGTAGGAGTGTAGCTCTCTAGTGTCGAAGGCAAGAACAGGTGCACTAGGGGGGCATAAGTAGCCGCGTCAAAGGCCGGTTGTCTAGACAGAGCTAATGTAGCCTCCTGAACGGCTGTCACTCGTGAACCCTCTGCTCTCTCCCTCTCCTCCTGCTCAATATCCCTCAACACTTCTGAAGTTGTCTCATCGATAACCTGAGATGCATTCTCCTTATCCAAACCACTTGTGCCCAAGCCCGACTGAAGCATATCTGCATTTCCCCCCTCCGCCTGCGGCTGCTCCGTCACCACACGATCTACCACACTCGGATCAACAAGGACATCTATACCGCTCATCTCCAACCTCACCTCACCGCTCTCAAAAGCCTCCCCGTCACTGTGAGTCGTGCGCTCACCACCTTTACCACCCACAGCACCTGTACCCACACTCTCCTCAACCATCATTGTGTTTCCCGCCTTTCCACTAGTGCCATCAATCAACTCTAAGTCATCCCCACTCTTCTCAATCCCCTCATCACCCATCAAAGTGCGCAAAATGTAGTCTAAGGAAGTGCTACCCCCAGCTGTGGTCTCACTCTCCTCGCGTCTGCCACTCGAATCGCCCTTCTCACTTTTGGTAGCCACCAAAACACCACCACAACCACCTGGACAGCCACCATCAGCACCAAAACTACCCAATACGTCACCCACCGCCACTTTAGCGGCACCACCGCCGTCACCCATCAACCCACCACCATGCTTTTTACCTTTTTCACTGTCAATAGTTCCAGATCTGACCTCCATGGCCGGAATAGTATTTTCCCCAAGCACCACGGAGGTGTCACGACCACCACCACGCTCTGCCTCCTCTGTTTGGGTGCCTAAATCAACCGGTGGTGCCACCACCGTTGTTTTGATCGGCGGTGTAGACTCCTCCACCTTCCTCTCGCCGCCGCCGCCGCTCGGTGTGGCCGTGGGTGGCCCTAGCTTGGTCGTGTCAGCCATGGGAGCTCACCCACGTGGTGAAACCGAACCAAAACCCCCCAAAAACGAGTAGATCTAGAAATTTTCGAACCAAAATGGTGTAGCTTGGTTTGGGTTGTGGTGAAATCGTGGAGGAGAGAGAGAGAGGGCCGACGGTGGGAGAGAAAGGAGAGGAGGGCTGGCGGTGGGAGGAAGAGAGAGAGAGTGGATTGGGTTCAGGGGTGTGAGGAAGAAGAAGATGGGTGTTCTCTGGTACTTAGGTGCCTAAACTAAGAAAAGAAAAAAAATGAGGGCACCTAAACCATTGGAAGTATGACCAGTGTACCCTTTTTAGGCGCATTGATAGCCCTTTAGGTGCCTGAAAATGGTTCATTTGGGTGCCTAAGGTTTTCTTTTTGGGTCTTTGTTTGGGTCCGTTTTAAGGGTATTTTAATTTCAACGAGCTTTTCTAAAGCCATCCGGGTATAATCAATGTCATGCCACACTCCTTCGTGAGGTTTTTTTTTTTATGTGGATTGTTGGTTATTCAAATAAAAAAAATTTAAATATTAGAAATGTAACGACCCGAATTTTCGTAAAATAAAATTTTCATTTAATAAATCGATAATTATTTTTAATTCTATTAATTGATATATTTTCCTATTTAATTAATATTAAATCCTTTTAATTTGAATAACTAAAATTCTAGCCATGTATGCGAGCGTACGAGACCGAGTAACACACCCGTTACACAACCGTAGCACCTGGAGACCGAGTTTAATACTCGGAACCACCCCAACCACCGCCTTTAATCCATCCAACTACATCGGTACGCCTTGGTTACATCACTCCCTCACATTGGAACTTGGTGTTTGACCAAGTTAGAGAGAGAGAGAGAGAGAGAGAGAGAGAGAGAGAGAGAGATCTCGGTAGAGAGAGAGAGAGAGGGAGAGTGTGTGTGCGCATGCATGTGAGCAAGTACTCTTGCACATGCAAGAGTAAATGCTTGTACACTTGAGCAAGCAAAATGAAGGTTTGAGGGAAGCTTCCTAAGCTAAGGTTTTGTACCCAAAACTAGTCAGGATAAGCCTTGCTATTTTAGGAGTAACCTATGCATACCCACACAATACATGTATAAGAGCACATTATACACAACCTAGGCCTAGCTACACTAGACCTTGGACTTCAAGCTTCCATGAAACATGCTTCCATGTTTTAGGGAAAGAATATTCCCCCTAGTTTTAGCCCACTAAGGCAACCCCATAGCCATAACTCCCATGCACATGTATATTGTGTGTATTAGCTCCTAAAAACACCCCATAACAAAGATAACCATGCAAAAACCTACACAACAAGAGGCATATTTTCCCCCACTATACTCTTCCACATTGGTTACCTATGAGAATCCCCCCAACTTGCAACCTAAGTACATGCCTAAGCCTAGAATCTAGCCTAAACCTAGAGTGGGAGTTAAACCAACTTGTGTACTAGCCCATGTGCACATTTAGTGCACCATTTACACTCTCACATGGAGTGAGGTTCGGCCAACATAGAGAGAGTGAGGGCCAAAAGTTTTGAGGGAGGAGAGAGGGGCACCACTTTGCTATAAATAGCCACCTTTTGTTCATTTGGACCACATATACCCTACTTTATTGTTTGTCACTCTTATTCCCAACCAACTACCAACTTCCACCACCACTTAGTCAACCTATTAGGGCACTAATTAACTTCTTGCTAAGTTAATTAGCAAGAAAATTAGGAAGATTAAGGAGCCTCTACATCAAAGGATAGCTTATTGGCTTCCAGTTTACACCCGGAAATCAAGGTAGTTTACTAAACTAACCTTCTATTTAGCTATTTCTAGTTTCATTATGATGTTCTATTTAGTTTTCTAAGTATAGATTTGAAGCTTGATTGGGTTAGTTTATGCATGTATTAAGCTACTAAGCATGTTACTTAGTGTTTAAGAAAGAGGATTTCATGTTGAAAAATCAACAAGAATGTTAATTAGGTTCTAATTAGAATAGTTCTTCATGAAATTAAAAGTGTGATTAGCAAGATTTTAGTGATTAGAAATTTGATTAATGAGATTAAGTTGATTAGAAGAGATTAGAAAATGTGTATACACTAGACAAGGTTCTAGCATTATTTTGTTAATATTTCTTGGAAGAACTAGTTAATCTTAGTTGATTAAATTATTGGTTGTTGTTTAAGATAATTCTTCCCTATTAAGTGGATCAACTCTATTTAGTGAAGGATTTGTTTCTTACTAGAAAGAAATATTTATTGCTACATGAAATTATTTTTGTAAAAATATAGAGATTTTTACCAAATAAAAATGAATGAGAGTTGTAATAAATTTTCTTCTAGAAAATTTTTTACCAAATTAGAAAGGGTATATATTACATGGTTATGGTGGAGAGAAAAAGATTTCTAGAGTTGAGAAAAATTTTTTAGAAAAAGTTGTGATTTTATTAGATATGGAAAAGATGTTTTATTTAAGAAGAAAGTTTTCTAGAAATATAAAGAGTATATTTTTGGAGAGACAAATATATTTTTAGAAAGTGCATGACTAATTGAGTTAAACTTTTGGTAAGAAATTTCTAGAAAAGAAGTGTGTTCAAATTATTTTAGAGAAATCAAGTGGGAAATAGGATTTTTGATGAGGAATAAAATTAGAGAGAAATTGGAAATATTATTTTTGGAGAAAGTTGGTGTATTAAAGTGCATGATTTTTATAGAGAAAATTTCATTGGAAATATTATTTTTGGAGAAAGTTGGTGTATTAAGTGCATGATTTTTATGGAGAAAATTTCATTGGAAATATTATTGGAGAAAGTTGGTGTATTAAAGTGCATGATTTTTATGGAGAAAATTTTATTGGAAATATTATGTTTGGAGAAAGTTGGTGCGTCAAAATGTATGATTTTATGTTGGAAATATTTATTTGGCAATATATATATATATATATATATATTTTAGAAAGGAAATTATGGAATATTGCACGGGCATGATTTTGAGCATGTGACACTGAGCACGTACACAATACGTTACGACACCGGACTTGGAAAATTGAATAACTGTTGATGAGAAAATCGAGATGAGAATGAAAATGTGTTTTGGAAAAGAGAAATGAACTTTCGGGAAAATGAAATGAAATGAAATGAGATGAATTTGTTACCACCTCAAGTTCGCGGAGAGAACTTGGAGGAATGGTTATGATGCGGTAGTGCAGCGAGAGCGCCACTTCCAGTTCGCGGAGAGAACTTGGATGATTGGGCTAAGCGTGCATAACACACGGTGAGCGGACCTTGCAAACAGACTATTAAGTTCGGTGATGCAAGGCGGCTGGGATTGTGTCGTGTGAGTCGCGGGGTGGACGGACCGTGCAAACAGGCTGTTAAGTTCGGTGATGCACGACGGCCGGGACCTCGAGCGGAAAGGTTGGTACCGTCAGCTGAAAGGAGGCGTAAACGGACCAATAACTTTCGAGTGATGGGAGATATATGAAATTTGAAGAAGAATGCTGAAAAAGGCACTGATACGGGAAACCGATTTTTGGGAAAAACTTATGATAAACGAGATGTTTTGAGAGCGAATAAAGAAACTGTTTTGAGCAAATGACACGAGACATTGATTTGAGCTACTGAAATGTGACACGGTTTTCTGCGCATGATTACTCTGATCCACATTGACACGCATGATGCATTGCATGGTTTACTGTTCACAAGTATCATATCCTGTTTATGAACTTATTGTTCTAGAGTTGCAATTTAGAAGTTTAGCATAGTGAACTACTGGGCTTTGTTCACGGTGTTGCACTCATGTAACCCTGGCATAATACCATGATGTTGCCTATGCGACTCGGACGTATTATGTCAGACTATCTAGATGGACAGGACCAATACCATGGAGACCAGTCATATGGAGCAGGCAGTGCTGCCGGAATGGGGAATGACCCGGCGCAGGGATAGACGAAGACCTAGAACCACCCCGGTTATTATTTATATAGTGTTTGAGGACATTATTATCTGTATTAAAGTTTAAGGATTAAACTTATTTATGGTTTGTAATAATAATTAACGTGCCCAAATTTTGAGGGCGTTACAAGAAACGTACCAAACATTGGTCAAGATATTGGAATTCAAAGTTGTGGAATTTATTTCTCTATTTGTAAAACTGCAAGTTCGCTTCTATCAATGGACAATAATGCATTTATTTCGGGCTCGTGAGCCCGTTAAAAATCACTATCAATCAGTGGTGATTATTAATCGGTTGCTTGGGCTTTGAGCACATTATGAATTTCATGTTTATCTGTACTATCTTGTTGCTCACAAAAATAATAATAATAATAATAATAATAATAATAATAATAATAATAATAATAATAATAATAATAATAATAATAATAATAATAGTTTTTGAGGGTCGCGCACCCGTTTAAAAACATTTTTGAGGGTCATGTACCCGTTTAAAACATTTTTTTTAGGGTTATGGACCCGTTTAAAACATATTAGAGGGCCTCTCACCCGTTTAAATTATGTTTGAGGGTCGTGTACCCATTTAAATCATTTTTGAGGGCCTCTCGCCCGTTTAAATCATTTTTTAGGGTCTCTCGCCCGTTTAAAACATTTTTGAGGGTCGTGTACCCATTTAAATCACTTTTGAGGGTCACGCACCCATTTAAAACATTTTTGAAGGTCTCTCGCCCATTTAAAACATTTTTGAGGGTCGTGTACCCATTTAAATCACTTTTGAGGGTCGCGCACCCATTTAAAAACTTTTTTGAGGGTCTCTCGCCCGTTTAAAATATTTTTGAGGGTCGTGTACCCATTTAAATCACTTTTGAGGGTCGCGCACCCATTTAAAAACATTTTTGAGGGTCGTGTACCCATTTAAATCACTTTTGAGGGTCTCTCACCCATTTAAAAACATTTTTGAGGGTCTCTCGCCCGTTTAAAACATTTTTGAGGGTCGCGCACCCGCTTAAAACATTTTTTAGAGTCGTGCACCAGTTTAAATCGTTTTAAGGCCTTTTACCAGTTTAAATTATTTCCGGGGGCCTCTCGCTCGTTTACGTCACTCTCGAGGGTCGTGGGCCCGTTTAAATCATGTTTTTAATCTATGCACCTGTTTGAAGTCGCTTTTTGAGAGCCGTGCGCTCACTTAAATCTCACTTTAAAGATCCTAAGCGGGCATGAGTTGGCTTGTTGTTTTCCTTTTCAATCGCCTCAAGGAACTACGCTAGTCTGATCACTACAACAGGGTACGTAGGCAACTCGTCAAGCACGACCATGTGATTTGAATGTTTGCATTTGTGGCTTAGGATTTTCTAGGGCAACAGGTTGGGCGGTCTCTGTCTTTGACGACACTTGCATCAAATTAATGGTGTCAAGTCTTGTCAAAGAGGGGAAACTGTAGACACCCCAATTTGGGCCTACGAAAATCCGTAGCGTTCTCGATGATGAAAATGAACTTTCAAACACGTTTTAGAGCTTAGAATGGATGATTGAAATTTATCCAAAACACTTCCAAACCAAAAACCAAAAGAAGCCGTTGAATCCATTCCATACACCTGAAGATACATGTGCTTGAAGCACATATCTTCAGGCGCCTGAACCCATTGCATGCACCTGAAGCCTTCCCTTTAAGCGCCTGAAGGGGCCTTTTAGGCGCCTGAAGCACTTTTCCAGAATTTTTGAATTTTGAGTGAGAAAATATGGGTGTAATGATTGTACGATTTTGGGATGATTTTACAGATTACTTCAGGGGAGGAGCGTTTTGGCCTAAATCAACCCCTAAATGGCCCCTAGGAACCTAAACCAACCTTTGGAGCCTTATTTAAACCCCCACACCCCTCCTTTGAAGGGGTTCCACCATTTTTCTGAAAAATTCAGCCAAAGCCCGTCATTTCTCTCTCAAGAAAACATCCAAAAATCACAGTAAAGTCTCATTCAAACCTCCATCATCCATCCAAAACCCTTTTCCATTATTCAAATCATCCATTTCAAGCTCCAAAAGGTAGTGAATCCACTAAATTAGTGTGGCAAAGTTCTTATTGAGGGAAGTCAGTAGGTCCATGTTGGTTCTTGATACCAATAATGGGCTTATCATGACTTAAACACATCAAAAAGAGTATTTTTGCTTGACATCTGAAGCAGCAGCTTCAGGCTCAGTTCATTCTTACTCCTTTTTATCGTTAAGTGCTTTATTTTGATCCATAGTTATGGTGATGACGGTTTGAATCTCAATAACAAATTGTTTGCTTTCTGTTTTCCACTCTAAGAGGTGAAAAACCATGTTTTCAAGGAAGTAAATGATCATCTATGGGGTCAAAACTATCCATTTATCTCAAAATCCCTATTATAGGTCATTTTCTTTGCATGTAAGAATGAGAAGTCTTTGTTTTACTATTTGAATAGATGAAAAACATGCTTTTATGAGATATAAATTGTGTTTTATGGTACAAATGAGTTGTTAGATGAAGCTTTCCAGTTTGTTTGCCGCTCAACAGAGTTTTAACATCATTATTTTACCTGTTCCAATAGCAAAACAGAGGTGAAAGTTGGTTTGATCGAGCACCTGAAGCAGTAGCTTCAGGCGCCTAAAGCCCCTTTCTGGCGCCTGATCCTCTCAGCTTCAGGCTTTTGAAACTTATCTTTAGGTGCATGAAGAAAAGTTCAAAGATCAGGTTGTATTTTCCAAAAATGGTCTCAAATGGTTTATGCTACCAGTTTCAAGGTCAAAATAGTGGTAAAAATGAGTTTGAGCAAGCACCTAAAGCATTGGCCCTTGGCACCTAAAGCAGTAGCTTCAGGCGCTTGTAGCCCTTTTCAGGCGCCTGATCCTCTCAGCTTCAGGCGTTTGAAGCATTCCTTCAGGTGCTTGAAAGAAAAGAGAAAAGGTTGATCTAATTTCGCAAAAGGGTCTCAAAAAGCTTTTGTTACATTTATTCGCAGTTTATAGTCACTACTATATGTGTGTGTCATTCTATCATTACGTCATCTCATCCACACGATCACAAGCATACACCTTCATATGATAAACCGTGATGATCTCTACATTCTTGTTTCTTCAATCTTGTTTATGTGGTTTGAGTTTAAGAAACGAATGTTTTCTAAAAATCCCTTAAGTACTTAGTAAAGACCGGTTTTCATAACCGGGCGAGGGGGGTGCCTTAAAAACCTTCCCCCCTCGTAACTTAGCTCCTGAACCCAAGAAATTCTGGTATAGACGTGCCGGTAAAAACTTTTTCCAAAGTAAAGGGCAAAAGAGTCATTTTTTTGAAAAATTGGTTTCTCAGGTACGGTCCATAAAACCCGGGTGGCGACTCTAAATCACAGACTCCATTTTGAACATCAGTCGAGAGCATCGCAAACCCGATGTAGCCGATTATTTAAATCTCAGTGGAGCATTGATATACATTATTCTAAATCATGGGGGAGCAATATGGGAATCACGGTGGGAAATTTATTGGAATTGAAGGCTGGCCGACACCCACACCCATGCATTCAGATGCCAGTGGGAAATAAATATGCCAGCCCATGATTACACTGTGATAAGGTACCGAGAATGCCAGAGGGAAAATGAAAGAGTTCAACTCTCTTGTGCCACGTGTTGAATTCTTGTGCAGCTGATCATTCCTTGCTTGGTCTCAACCATTGGACTTTCTCAACCTTCCATGTGCGAGCTGCACCGAATCAATATCCTTCTCAGCCGACCGTCTCTCACATGCCTATAAAAGACAGCAGCTTAGTGTATTGAGGGGAGGGGGGGGGGGGGGGAGGGGAACCAAAGGAGAAAAAAAAACTCTCAGCTCTCATCTCTGTCTCTCTAATCCGAAAGCAAAAATAGGAAAGCCAAAGTGTCTCTCTCTCCCAATTACTCCAAAAAACCCAAACACCAGCAATCTCTCTCTGTCACTCTGTTTAATTCCAAAACCAATCCAGAAAATCAGAGCTTCAAGCTCAACCCAAAAATAAGCTTTTGTATCCCCTCAACAAAAAAAAAACCCACAAAGCCTTTGCCTTAGTCCAAAGCCCACAAAAAATCCAGTCATCTCTTTTCAATTACAGTCCAGCCGAGGTCTTGTAAATTGTCTTTTTATACGCAACAACGTTAATATAGCTTGAAAATAGTGAAACTGAATTCCGCACTTTTTCAAGTTATATTTTCGTCTAGCCTATACATTTCAAGTCAATTGCCACCCAAGGTGAGCACCATGTAATCCGGCACAGGGGGCGTTCCCCCCTTTCAATTTCAATTCCAATATTCAAAACCAGTGATTCAATTTTTTTTTTATGTATATATTGTTTACGGAACCTCAAGGTAGCATGTGACCGATTGATGGCGATTTTCAAAGTAGTCTATAAATTGAGTCCCGACGATAAAGGATTCCGCTCCATTAAAAATCAGAAGTAAGATTTGCAATTGGTCGGTTTTCTCCTGGCAAATCTTATTTCTAGAAAAAAAAAATACAAAATCAATGCATTGACAATCCATATGTCGAAATCTGAAAACACGAGACGCGGAAGGTGCGAACCCACCCGAAACATGCTCGGACCTTTAGATTCTGACATATGAATTTCAGAATAATTTAATTTCCTGTATTCTTTTATTCTATTATTTGCCAAGGATATTTAATTGAAAAAGGCTAAAATTGAGAAAAGCGTTGAACAGACAACGTGGGGTGCCTAACACCTTCCCCACTCGCAGAAAATCCCAAGCCCATCTTTGATTTTGCAAACCAAAAAAGAGAGTCAATTTCAAGTCCGTTTGAAAGAAGAATTTTCTCAAATGGAAGAAAATAAAAATGAGAGTTAAAGCCGTTGTTTAAATTGTATTTGAAGAACAGCTTTAACAGGTGACCTGACACACCGGAATTCAATGTTAGGTGGCGACTCTGAAATTTCAATAAAGCTCGAGTCACAGCTACAAACCTCATAATTCACAATCGTCGCATTTAAAAGTCATGATTCTGAAAGCGTTGCCAAAATGCCCACCGAAGTGGAGTAGGCGAGCGGCCGGTAAAAATTGGGGCGTGACAAAGTGCATGAGGAAGGTTCAGGCGCCTAAAGAGAATGCTTCAGGTGTATGAGGAAGGTTCAGGCACCTGAAGGAGGGTGCTTCAGGCACATGCAAATATGCTTCAGGTGCATGGAATGGATTCAACGGTTTCTTTTGGATTTTGGTTTGGAAGTGTTTCGGTAGGTTTTGGTTAAATTCCAATCATCCCTTTCAAGCTCTAAAAAGTGTTTGAAAGTTCATTTTCATCATCGGGAATGCTATGGATTTTCACGGGCTCAAATTGGGGTGTCCAAAGTTACCCCTCTTTGACGAGAGTTGACATCATTAATTTGATGCGAGTGTTGTCAAAGACAGAGACAGCCCAACCTGTTGCCCTAGAAAATCCTAAGCCACAAATGCAAACATTCAAATCACATGGTCGTGCTCAACGAGCTACCTACGTACCCCGTTGTAGGGATCAAACCAGCATAGTTCCTTGAGGCGATTGAAAACAAGTTCAACGGGTTTTCCTAGCCCGTTAAACAATAAACACACGTATCAACGAGTTTTCCTGGCTCGTGGAACGTTACACAAACAACACACAAGAATCATCATTTCGCGAATCAACGAGTTTTCCTGGCTCGTGAAACGCGAAACAAACAACACACAAAATCATCATCACACAAATCAACGAGTTTTCCTGGCTCGAGAAACATTAGACAATCATCACGCGAATCAACTGGTTTTCCTAGCCCATGGAACGCTAAACAACACCAACAATATTCATGTGAATCAACGAGCCTTCCCGGGTCGTGAATCACCAAACAATGCCAATGAGATTATGCGAATCAAAGAGTCTTCCTGGGTCGTAAAACGTCAAACAAACCCATCACAAACATGCGAATCAACGAGCCTTCCCAGGTCGTGAAATGCCAAACAAATCAAAATCATCACGCAAATCAACGGGTTTTCCTGGCCCGTGAAACGCTAATCAAACAAAATCATCACGCGAAACAACGGGTTTTCTTGGACCATGAAACGCTAAACAAACACCAATTAAATGCAACCAATAGCTTATTCAATCGTATGCACCAGCTAGGTGGCTAAAACAACTCATATTGTGACATGATTAAATGGAGCTACCCTCTGAGCAACGAAGAGGCTAAATCTGACGGTGGCTATCCCTTAAGCAACAAGATGGCTAATAATAAGATGATTGTCTACTGAGCAACGAGACAATCGAGGAAATGTGATCGCCTACTGAGCAAAGAGGCAATCAATACGTTATTCAACCAAACACATTTACATGAAGGTCTTAGCGACACAGCAATCAACGATACAAACAAGGCATGAACCAATCAAATGCACCAGCCAGGTGGCTAAAACGACTAACAACTTGATATGATTGAATGCACCAGCTAGGTGACTAAAATGATCGGAGTGCGCCAGCTAGGCGGCTACGATTAGGGTGCGCCAGCTAGGCGGCTACAACAGGTGAGAAATCTACCTCCAAGCAACGGCAAGAAATCTACCCACCGGCCAATAGGGCGAGGGAGCCCAAAGCAACGGTGACTAATCTACCTACTGGATAACGGGGTGAGGGATTTAACTCAAAACAAATTGAAATATTGTCCCATAGGATGGTTTTCATTGAAAAGCTGTCCCGCGGGACGATTGATTGAAAAGTTGTCCCTCAGGACGGTTTGATTTAAAAGATGTCTCGCAGGACAATTGATTGAAAAGTTGTCCCTCAGGACGTTTAATAAAAAAAACTGTCCCACAGAACATTGATTGAGTAACTGCCCCATAGGATGATTAATTTAAAAGTTGTCCCGCAGGATGATTACGTATGACTCATGCATTGACACTCGACGACAACAACAACAACACTCCCTCTTTAAAAAGTAGGAGGCTCAATGGGGTTGCTCTTTTGCTTTACTGTCTTTTCTTTTGGCCAGGGTTTGAGCTTTGCAAGACTTTCAGGCTTTTGGATTGGATTGGTTTGGTTTGGGGCTTTAGGCTCGTATGCCCCAGTCGAATTTGGGCTTATACTTCCCCCCAGAGATGGCATTAGGCTGACATGCCCCAATTTTAGGTTGAAGTGCCTTCACAAATGATGAACCTCAATTCTAACTTTCTTTCTCGACTCTATTGATGGTTTTGGCGATCAATTAACCATGTATTCAAATACGGGTTCTTCCATGCATCGAAATTGCTTCCACGAGTCGATGATAGACAAAGTTGAGACGACATGATTGACCTCTTGACAAAGAGATGGATTTTTACAAGGCCGAGGAATTTGATCGGCCTTTTGGACAAAAGGGTGGAAATTGATAAGACCGACAAGGCCAAGGAATTTGATCGGCCTTTTTGACAAGGGGGTGGATTTTAACAGATAAGGCATGAGGAATTTGATTGACCATATTGACATGACGTACGGATAGGACCAACTATGTGAATGACTTGACTGGGGTGCATTCAGTGAGCGAAGGTTGATAGGGAAGAATGTGTTGGCTTGAAGGATAAGGAAGACTACGTTGACCCGAAGTTTTGAAAGATGGCAAACATGCCTCACCATTGATGTCGAAATTGTCATGATAAAATTAGATTTTGATTTTGTGATTGTTTCACTCCATCAAGTGATGTTCATTTAAATCTACTATTTTATCAAAACACAAGATTTCTTATCATGAACCCATGTCCTAGATTGCTGATCATGCCCCATTGATTTTCCTTCAAAATGTCCCAGTTTAGAAGGTCGTTGATGAAGACCCGTTGATATGCCCCAGTTTAGATTTTTGCTTTGTATGATGCCAATGTTTGCACAGTGCTTTGAATTTCCACTTTCAAGGAAGATTAGATTATTCCCTTTTGACTTAAATTCTCACTATCAAGTTGCACTCCTCAATCTGAAAGGACTTCATTTAGGTTGTAATGGGGCCAAGGCTCGGGTTCAACAAAGAAAGGGGAGAAGGCTCAAAAATTTCATTTTCATTGGGTTATCAGAGCTAGCAGTTATCTTAGACTTCATTTGTGCCCTTTTTGCTTTTTGGTGGGCGCTTTCTTGTGCCTCTTGTTGCTTTAAATGAGCACTTCCTTTTTATTTGATTTTTCTGTTTCATCTCTTCAATGCTTCTCATCTTCCTGTGCTCACATGTTTGGTGTTTTCGCGCATTTATCAGCTTGGCACTTTCATTCTTGAGATGCTTTGAATTTACACATGCATACATCTTTAACACTTTTCATTCTTTCCTTTTTGCCCCAGTGTGGGGGATAGCTGCCTAGCTGAGTTCCTTTTCAAAGAAATTGATTCAGGCTCAAAAGGGCTTACAATGGATATTTATGTGGAAAATCAAACAAAGAATGCCTTTTTTCATTTTGAATTGTGCGACTTGATAGGGAGAACTCATGCTTGCTCTAACTTTTGCCTAGATCCCATTTTGAAGTTTGATCTAGAGAGCTTTTTGCCTTAACTTTTGCCTAGATTGCACTTGCGGGTTTTCGACCTAGCAGGCTTCTTCTGTGTCAAAGTATTGCTTCTTGATGGCGCTGGGGAATGGTCCATTGGAAATCCTCCTTGTGCGAGGCAAGGGTTCAATCAAAATTCATCTCGTGTTTCAAAGTGATTATCATGTTTCTCAAATGATGGTGTAAAACAATTACAAGTTGAGGGATTATTGCAACAACCCAAGTTTATGATGACAATTTCAACACAACAGCATGACATTTATTTTTTATAATTGAAGCGGCCGAACCACTAAGGGTTGCCTACGTATCCCTTTGCAAGGAACCAGGCCGTGCGTAGTTTAAAGTTGACCCTCTTTTTGGTCTTTTTTTGTTTTTTACAACAAGACATTACAAACTTGAACATAAAAATACACAGACAAGGAAAGCAAAGACATAAACAGACACGAATTACAAACTGGCTAAATCAGAAGCGGAAACTTGACTTGACACTTGAAATCTTCCAAGACTCGTGGAAGATTGAACTATTGAATGGCCATCGATGGTTCATTGATTTGGCGAGGTGTTCGGTTTTGCTAGTGGAGTAGAGATGGATCCGTTGTCAATGAGATCTTGTATTCCATGATGAAAGCGTTGGCATCTCTCGGTAGGGTGTCCAGGTGTTTGGTGGTAGATGCAGAAGGTATTTGGGACGTAAGAAGGTGGGGGACTTTGTGGAGGTGGGGTTGGTTGAAGTGGTTTGAGGAAACCAGCCATGAGAAGCTCTTTATAGACCGAGGGCAAAGGTGCAGAGAGTTGGGAAAATTTTCTTCGCCGGTTTTGAGGTCGATTGGTTTGGGTCGTGATCTTGTTGATCGGTTCAATTTGGTTGGGATTATTGTTGGTGGAGCTCGAAGGGGCATTTTTAGTGGAGGTTAGACTAATTTTATTGATGCTGGGATTTTGTTTATGCCGAGGCATGGAGTTTGATATGGTGTTGAATGGTAGAAGAGAGATGGTTTTATTGTCAATGGGATCTTGGATCTTGTGACGGAGGCGTTGACAATCATCGGTAGCATGGCCGGGCACTTGATGGAAGGCACAAAAGGTGTTTGGGTTGTGGTAAGCTGGGAGCTTTTGAGGTAGAGGAGTTGGAGGGAGTGGTTCGAGAAGACCGGCCATGAGAAGCTCCTCATAGACCAAGGACATGGGTGTGGGGAATTGGGAGAATTTTCTTAGTTGGTCTTTGGGCTAGTTGATTTGGATTGTAGTCGTGGTTGGTTTGGCTTTACTGATGGTGCTAGTTGTGAAGTTAGGATTGATATTTGTGGAGCTGGGGGTGGCATTTGCATTGTTGTTGTTGGTAAATAGTGTGTTGTCCTTCTCAGAGTAGACCTTTTCACCTTCTAGACTGAGGTTGTCTTTTTCGACGTCCCAGTGGTGCATCTCCACATCTCTGGTGCCAATGAAATTTTCGAAGCCTATGGGTTTGAATCCTTCCATGATAAATTCCTCTAGTTCAGATATCTTGGCCAAAGCTGCTGCTATTTTTGGGCTTTTTTCCGGGTCGTTGGAGGTTCTCTTGGACTTGTGAGAGACGGTCACGGATGTCTTGCACCATGATCATGAGCAGGGTGATTTGATTGCCCAGGTTGTTCACAGCCATCTTGAGCCCCTCGATTTCAGCCGGAACATCCATGTCTTGAGGTTTTTGGGTTGAGTCAGCTCTTGTTCGAGAAGTTATGAGATTTCTTTTTTAGACCAACGACACGGAACTGACAGTAAAGCAAAAAGGTCAAGCTCAGATTATGCCCCTAGTTTTATTGAAGGAAATGTCATGCATGTGTTGTTGTCGTGTCATTCTAAGATCTAGACTACCGGTCTCGGTCTCACTTAAGAGATTGCACGGATGTTCGAAACAACAACCACGGGTAAGTCGTTACAGGCAGGTTAAATTCCAAGCGTCGTGGAATTAGAGCCAATCTCCTTTTGGACCATCCGAGACAGATCAATAAGGTTGAAATTCGGATACAAATGCACCTAAGGCTAGCCTGAGATGCGGGGAGCCGTTCGAGCACAGCAAACACTGGAGGTATCTCAAACTCCGTGGATTTAAAGTCTCCTAGACTGACACTTATTCCTATAGATTAGCCTATGTCTAACCTAGGGTTAATCTACCGGTTTCTAATCTCACTTGGAGCCACTGCACAGAAGATTTAACAACACCACAGGTAGGCCATTACTCGGTAGGTTCGCAACCCTTAACTTTTCTTGACCATCCGAGACAAAGCAATAAGGTGTTGTAATCCAGATACTAACGACTCCAAGGCTAGAAAGAAACACGGGCGGCTGTTCAGGCACGACCAGCACCGGAGGTATCTCAAACTCCATGGATTTAAAGTCTCCTAGACTCAATTCGATAGCTTTGGAAGGTTGCCCCAATCCTCAAGTTTTCTTTAAAGTAACAAGTCTTTTGCATTGGACGGACAGATTTGGGAAAATGCTACTAAACCAATTCAAGACAATAATCTAAATTTGGATGTTAGGTGAAATTATCCCTAATTATGGGGCTAATTCCTCCTAATTCTGTTTGGATTATTGTTACGAATTTGATGGTTCAAGTTTTCCCACATCCAAGTCGTCCTAAAGACTAACTCGTAAGAAAACCGTACATTTGGGATGCACGACTCATCATTGGGCCAAGGCAACCTTTTACTAATTGCCAGGAACCTAAACTATACTGAACTAACGGCGCACGGAACACGAACAGTTATGTGTACAGATGTAAGTGCGTGAATGTATGCAGTACGGCATGCTGAGGAAAACAATAACACATAGCACGTAACAGGATGGAGCACATAATCCTAACACATGGGTTGGTCACCTAACGTGGGGTTCTATGGTTGTCTACATGCAAAGGTCGGTTTTGGTTTTAAGGGTACCCTGGACTCAAAGCCAAAGCTGTCTCCCACCACCAAGGATCCCACAAGGCAATGGTAATAGCGACAATTGTGACTTATCACAATCGGGGGCTGCTGAGCATTTCGGGATTCCCCGTTACCGGCAAGCCAAACGGGATTGCCGAAACATGTCAACGAGAGCTAGTAACAATGCTCGTGCAATGCAAAAGTCTAGAAACAAATGTTTTCGAAAATCCCTTAAACACCTTTCAAGTCTAGCTCTCTAAATTAATGCATATTTCAAAGTAATTACACAAGTGCAATTAAATAAAAATATACATTAACCATCGATCCCCAGCGGAGTCGCCAGCTTGTGGACACCCCCCAAAAATTCACCGAATGGTTTTGAAAATATGATTATGATTTTAGAGTCGCCACCCGGGTTTAAGGACCATACCCGAGAAACCGATTTTTCAAAAATGACTCTTTTGCCCTTACTTTGGAAAAAGCTTTTACCGGCGCATCGTTACCAAGATTTCTTGAGTTTGGGAGCTAAGTTACGAGGGGGGAAGGTTTTTAAGGCACCCCCCTCGCCCGGTTATGGAACCGGTCTCTACTTAGTACTTAAGGGATTTGAGAAAAACATTTATTTCATAAACTCAAACACATAAACAAAATAAAGAAAACAAGTTTGCAAGGATCATTACAATGTGTTGTATGAAAGTGTATGCTTGAGAATGTGTGGATGACACAGCATGATGGTGTAATGACATAAACACTGGTAACAGCAACTACAAACTATGAATAAAATGAAATAGAAACTTGTTTTGAACCCTTTTTGCAAAATCAGATCTAGCCTTCTTGTTTTCTTTCAAGCACTTGAAGGAATGTTTCAAATGCCTGAAGCTGAGAGGATTAGGCGTCTAAAAATACTACTTCAGGTGCCAGAAGCCAGTGCTTTAGGTGTTTGCCCAAACTCATTTTCACCACTATTTTGACTTTGAAACTGGTAGAATAAACCATTTGGGACCATTTTCGGAAAAAAAACAATCTGATCCTTCAACTTTCCTTCAAAAACCTAAAGGTGTGTTTCAAATGCCTAAAGATGAGAGGATCAGGCGCCTGAAGCTACTGCTTCAGGTGCCAGGAGCTACTGCTTCAGGTGCTTGATCAAACCCACTTTGACTTCTGTTTTGCCTTTGACACTGATATTAAAATGATGTTAAGTCACTGTAATAAGGAAGACAAACTAGAAAGCTTTATTTAAAAAAACTCATTCACACCATAAAACACCATGGATTCTTCATAAAAAAAAAACAAGTTTTTCATCCATTCAAATAACAAAATAGAGATGTTCCACTCTTGCATGCAAAGAAAATGACCTCCAATAGAAATTTTGTGATAAATACTTGGTTTTAACTACATTGAAGGTCATTTTCCTCCTTAAAAAGTTTGGTTTTCACCTCTTGGAGTGGAAAACAGAAAGCAAACAGTTTGTTACTGGGATTTAAACCATCATCATCATAACTATGGATCAAAATAAAACATTTTAAGATAAAAAGGGGTGAAAATGAACTGAGCCAGAAGCTGTTGCTTCAGGTGTCGAGCAAAAAATGCTCTTTTGATATATTTGAGTCATTGTAAACCCATTATTGGTATCAAGAACCAACATGAGCCTACTGACTTCCCTCAACAAGAACTTTTCCACACTAATTAGGTAGATTCACTACCTTTTAGAGCTTGAAATGGATGATTTGAACAATGGAAAAGGGTTTTGGGTGGATGATGGAGGTTTGGATCAGATTGTATACTGGATTTTGGATGTTTTCTTGAGAGAGAAGTGACTGGTTTTGGCTGATTTTTTTAGAAAAATGATGAAACCCTCTCAAATGAGGGGTGTGAGGGTTTTTATAATGCTCCAAAGGGTGGTTTTGGCCTCTTAGGGGTCATTTTAGAGGTTCACTTAGGCCTAGACATTCCTCCCTTGCAAAATCAGCCAAAATCGCATCATAAGCATCAAAATTTAAAACTTCTGGAAAAGAGCTTCAGGCGCCTAAAGGAGCCCTTCAGGCGCCTAAAAGGAAGGCTTCAAGTGCATGGGGAGGATTTAGGCACCTAAAGGAGAATGCTTTAGGTGCATGAGGAAGGTTCAGGAGCCTAAAGAGAATGCTTTAGGTGCATGAAGAAGGTTCAGGCACCTGAAGGAGGGTGCTTCAGGCACATGCAAATATGCTTTAGGTGCATGGAATGGATTCAACGGTTTCTTTTGGTTTTTGGCTTCGAAGTGTTTCGGTAGCTTTTTGTTAAATTCCAATCATCCCTTTTAAGCTCTAAAAAGTGTTTGAAAGTTCATTTTCATCATCGGGAATGCTATGGATTTTCATGGGCCCAAATTGGGGTGTCTACAGTTGCAAATATGCTTCAGGTGTATGGAATGGATTCAACGGTTTCTTTTGGTTTTTGGTTTGGAAGTGTTTCGGTAGTTTTTGGTTAAATTCCAATCATCACTTTTAAGCTCTAAAAAGTGTTTGAAAGTTCATTTTCATCATCGGGAATGCTATGGATTTTCATGGGCCCAAATTGGGGTGTCTACAAAAAGCTCGCTAGATCAAACTTCAAAATGAGATCTAGGCAAAAGTTAGAGCATGCATAAGTTCTCCCTATCAAGTTGCGCAATTCAAGATGAAGAAAGACCTTCTTTATTTAATTTCCCACATAAATATCCATTGTAAGCCCTTTTAAGCTTGAATCAATTTCTTTAGAAAAGAACCCAGCTAGGCAGTTATCCCCCACCCTGGGGTTAAATAAGGAATATGAAAGTACCAAATGCATGATTGCCAGCAGAATAATAGTGCCAAAGATGTAGGATCATGAAAATACCAAACACATAGGCATAACAAGATGACGAGCATTGAAGAAATAATTAGAAAAATCAAATAAAAAGGAAGTGCTCATTTGAAGCAACAAGAGGCATAAGAAAGCACCCTCCAAAAAGCATAAATGGCATAGCTGCTAGCTTTGATAACCCAATAAAAATGAACTTTTTTAGCCTTCTCCCCTTTCTTTGTTTAGCCCAAGCCTTGGCCCCGTTATAACCTGAATAAAGTCCTTTCAGATTGAGGAGTGAAACTTGATACTGAGGATTCAAGTCAAAACGGAACAGTCTAATCTTCCTTGAAAGTGAAAAGTCAAAGCATTGTCCAAACATTGGCGTCATACAAAGCAAAAATCCAAACTGGGGCATATCAACGGGTCTTCATCAGCAACCCTCTAAACTGGGGCATTTTCAAGGAAAATCAATAAGGCATCATTAGCAATCTAGGGCATGGGTTCATGATAAGAAATCTTGTGTTTTGATAAAATAGTAGATTTGAATGAACATCACTTGATGGAGTGAAACAATCACAAAATCAAAATTCAATTTTATCATGACAATTTGGACATCAATGGTGAGGCATGTTTTCCTTCTTTCAGAACTTTGGGTCAACGTAGTCTTCCATATCCCTCAAGTCAACATGGTCCTCCACATTCTTCGGCCGATTAAATTCTTCGACCTTGTCAGTCTTAGCGAAGTCCACTCCTTTGTCTAAAAGACTGATCAAATTCCTCGGTCTTGTCCAAGCCCACTCCTATGTCAAAAGGGTCAATTAAATTTATCAGTCTTAATCAAACCAAGATGAGAGGGTTGAGAGCTTCTCTCTCTAAAATCTAGAGAGAGAATGCACTCCCCTCCTTCCTATCATAATTTTTACACAAATTCACCAAGCAATCTGCTTGTTTTTTTAGTTTATCCCGTGTAGATTCATTCTACTCCTACCAAAAATGGATCAATCTTCAGATGAGATTTTCTCCATCTTCTCACGGGTACAAGACCCATCCGCAAGGATGGGGTTCGTCTTCACATCTATCCAAGGCTTAAGCTACTGCAACAAATCTCCACATTCATATCCATCTATGAACTCACGCCCATCTATGGGTACCTCAACTGTCATGGGCTATTGTCCAACATGGTCAAACTGGTTCTCAATCAAAGGGGGTGGATTTCCCCTTCTATTCAGCAGCATGTGAAGTAGAAGTCACCCGTGTTCATCATGGGTATCATTCAAAGGGGGTCTGGTTATTTGAAGGGCATCAAACCCCAGGGTTCCAGATCCTACAACCACAATTACAGGCGCCAAGTAAGCTTCACACAGAGGCATTGAGAGATCCCGAGGTCCACCTTCCAACCGGTTCTTCCTCTGCGGCTTAGTTCTTCCCGTTAGGTGTCGTTGGTGTCATGGCGGTGGGGTAATACCACAATCGGTTTCTGGCTGTTAAGGTGAGCTCAATGAAGTGGTCCTCTTCTCTCCTATGCTTTCATTTGTAGCTGTCTTGGGTAAATGCTGGTCCGTTCATGGCTGATTTCCAGAGATTACTAGGACTGAATTGGTGAAGAAGAGAGTGAGACCCACTCTCTCCCATGCATGTGGGCATTTTTTTGGGCAGCCAATTTACCCACAATCGAGAATTGACTGAAAATGTGGGGCCATGGTCCTTATTTTAGTCCATTATACATTTACACGCATAAATTGTTTCTTTTGAAAACCCAGCAAGTGGGCAGTGCATTATTCGGGACAGCTGTAGTTTACAGTAGTCTTGTCGGTTCTATTTTCAAAAGGCAGTGCCCCTCGAGAGGAAGACTGATGGAAAACGTGGGGACCACAGTCACCATTACATGCAGAAAATTGAAAAGGGATGGGTCCAGCTGTTATTTCCACCCTTCGTCCCACCTGGGGCGTTGGAATTAGAAAGTGGGAAATGAGCTGTGGTATGACAGCTTACACGCAAGTTTTTGCTAAATTCATTACACACCAAGCTCTATTTCACATGGGTTTCCATACTCATTGGGGCCCACTCACATGGGTGTTTTAATGAACTCAAAAACAAAAAATCTCAATCTGGCGTCTTTTAAAAGTGACCGCATGGGTGCTTTGGTGCCACAAATCAATAGATTTATTTTGCTACTGTATGCTTATTTTACCTATCCCAGCGGGTTGTGCTGGACTTCCTATTTCCCACCCCGTCGGGTTGTGCCGGGGAGTACGCAATTTTCTTTTCTTTTCTTTTCTTTTTATTTTGTCCTCCCTGGGGTATGCCCCTTGTAGGCTGTACATTCGATTAACCCCTTTTAATTTCAAGCTAAATTACCCCCAAAAAAAAAAATTTATCAGTCTTGTTAGTCTTGTCAAGATTCACCTCAGTGCTAAAAGAATCAAACCGTCTTAGTCTTGTCAATCCTTGACTCGTGGAAACGATTTCAATGCATCAAGGAACCCGTGTTTGGGTACATGGTCAATTGGTTGCCAAATCCATCAGTAGAGCCGAGAAAGAAAATCAGAATTAAGGAGGCACGTCAACCCAAAATTGGGGCATGTCAGCCTAATGTCATTTACTAAGGGACGTATACGCCCAAATCCAAGACTGGGACATAGGAGCCTAAAGCCCAAAACCAATCCAAAGGCCTGAAAGCCTTGCCAAGCTCAAACTCAAACATTGGCCAAAAGGAAAGACAATAAAGTGAAAGAGCCACCCCATTGAGCCTCTTACTTTTTAAAGAACAAATGTTGCCATTGTTGTCATCGAGTGTCGATGCATGAGTCACATGTAATCGTCCTACGGGATAGTTTTTCAATCAATCGTCCTGCGGGATAGCTTTTCAATAAAAACCATCCTATGGGACAATATTTCAATTTGTTTCGAGTTAAATTCCTCACCCCGTTGTCCAGTAGGTAGATTAGTCACCTTTGCTTTGGGCTCCCTCGCCCTATTGGCCGGTGGGTAGATTTCTCGCCGTTGCTTGGAGATAGATTTCTCACCTGTTGTAGCCGCCTAGCTGGCTCACCCTAATCGTAGCCGCTTAGCTGGCGCGCCCCGATCATTTTAGCCACCTAGCTGGTACATTCAATCATATCAAGTTGTTAGTCGTTTTAGCCACCTGACTAGTGCATTTGATAGCTTCATGCTTTGTTTGTGTCGTTGTTGATTGCTGTGTCGCTAAGACCTTCATGTAAATATGTTTGGTTGAATAGCGTATTGATTGCAACTTTGCTCAGTAGGCGATCACATTTCCTCGATTGTCTCGTTGCTCAGTAGACAATCACCTTATTATTGGCCATCTTGTTGCTTAAGGGATAGCCACCGTCAGATTTAGCCTCCCCGTTGGTCAGAGGGTAGCTCCATTTAATCATGTCATAGTATGAGTTGTTTTAGCCACCTAGCTGGTGCATACGATTGAATAAGTTGTTGGTTGCATTTAATTGGTGTTTGTTTAGCGTTTCACGGGCCAGAAAAACCCGTTGATTCGCATGATGATTCTGTTTGTTTAGCGTTTCACTGGCCAGGAAAACCAGTTGATTTGCGTGATGATTTTGGTTTGTTTAGAGTTTCACGACTCGGGAAGGCTCGTTGATCCGCGTGTTTGTGATCTGGTTTGTTTAGCGTTTCACGACCCGGGAAGGCTCTTTGATTTGCATAATCTCGTTGGCATTGTTTGATGTTTCACGACCCGAGAAGGCTCGTTGATTCACATGAAGCTCGTTGGTGATGCTTAGCGTTTCATGGGCTAAGAAAACCAGTTGATTTGCGTGATGATTGTCTAACGTTTCACGAGCCAGGAAAACTCGTTGATTTGTGTGATGATGATTTTTTGTGTTGTTTGTTTAGCGTTTCACGAGCCAAGAAAATTCATTGATTCACATAATGATGATTTTTTTGTGTTGTTTATGTAACGTTTCACGAGCCAGAAAAACTCGTTGATACATGTGTTTATTGTTTGGCGGGCCAGGAAAACCCGTTGAACTTGTTTGCATATGCCCCCAAGGAACTACGCTGGTCTGACCCCTACAACGGGATACGTAGGCAGCTCGTCAAGCACGACCATGGGATTTGAATGTTCGCGTTCGTAGCGTAGGATTTTCTCGGGCAACAGGTTGGGCTGCCTCTGTCTTTGATGGCACTCGCATCAAATTAATGATGTCAAGTCTAGTCAAAGAGGGGCAACTGTAGACACCCCAATTTGAGCCTACGAAAATCCATAGCATTCCCGATGATGAAAATGGACTTTCAAACACGTTTTAGAGCTTAAAAGGGATGATTGAAATCTATCCAAAACCCTACCAAAACACTTCCAAACCAAAAACCAAAAGAAACCATTGAACCCCATTCCATGCACCCGAAGCGCATTTGCATGTGCCTGAAGCACTTTCCTTCAGGCGCCTGAACCTTTTTCATGCACCTGAACCATTCCGCTTTAGGCGCCTGAAACTTTCCCATGCACCTGAAGCATCACCTTTAGGCGCCTGAACCTTCCCTTTAGGGGCCTGAAGAGGCCTTTTAGGTGCCTGAAGGGCTTCTTTAGGCGCTTAAAGCTCTTTTTCCAGAATTTCAAATTTTGAGCGGGAATATTTGGATGTAATGATTATGATGTGATCCTGCAAGGGAGAAGCGTCTTAACCTAAATTGGCCCCTAAAATGGCCCCTGGGCCCTAAACTACCCTTGAAAGCCTTATTTAAACCCTCATATTCCTCCTTTGGAGGGGTTCCATGCTATTTCTGAAAAAACCAGTCATTTCTCTCTCAAGAAAACACCCAAAAATAGTGTATAATCTCACTAAAACCTCCATCATCCACCCAAAAATTCTTCCCCATTGTTCAAATCATCCATTTCAAGCTCCAAAAGGCAGTGAATCTACCCAATCAGTGTGGCAAAGTTCTTGTTGAGGGGAGTCAGCAAGCGCATGTTGGTTCTTGATACCAATAATGGGCTTACAATGACTCAAATATATTAGAAGAGCATTTTTTGCTCGACACCTGAAGCAGCAACTTCAGGCACCTGTAGCAGCAGCTTCAGGCCCAGTTCCTTTTCATCTCTTTCTATCTTAAAATCCTTTATTTTGATCCATAGTTATGATGATTATGGTCTAAATCCCAGGAATAAACTGTTTGCTTACTGTTTTCCACTCTAAGAGGTGAAAATCATACTTTTTAAGGTGGAAAATGACCATCAATGTAGTTAAAACCATGTATTTTTCACAAAATATCTATTGGAGGTCATTTTCTTTTGGGGGTCATTTTCTTTGCATGCAAGAGTGGAACATCTCTGTTTTGCTATTTGAATGGATGAAAAACTTGTTTTTTTATGAAGAATCAATGGTGTTTTATGGTGTGAATGAGTTTTAAATGAAGCTTTCAAGTTTGTTTTCCTCATTACAGTGAGTTAACATCATTTTACTACCAGTATCAAAGGCAAAACAGTGGTGAAAATGAGTTTGAGTAAGCACCTGAAGCACTAGCTCCTGGCACTTGAAGCAGTAGCTTCAGGCGCCTAAAGCCCCTTTCAGGCGCCTGATCCTCTTAGCTTCAGGCGTTTGAAAGATTCCTTCAGGTGCAAGAAAGAAAACAAGAAGGCTAGATCAGATTTTGCAAACACGGGTTTCAAAACAAGTTTCTATTTCATTTTATTCATAGTTTGCAATTGCTGCTACTAATATTTATGTCATTATACCTTCATGTTGATGTCATACAAACATTCACAAGCATACACTTTCATACAATAAATTGTAATAATCCTTGCAAACTTGTTTTCTTTATTTTGCTTCTATGTTTGAGTTTATGAAATAAATGTTTTTCTCTCAAATCCCTTATGTACTAAGTAGAGACTGGTTTCCATAGTCGGGCAAGGGGGTGCCTTAAAAACCTTCCCCCCTTGTAACTTAGCTCCCGAACCCGAGAAATCTTGGTAACGATGCGTCGGTAAAAGCTTTTTCCAAAGTAAGGGCAAAAGAGTCATTTTTGAAAAATCAATTTCTCGGGTACGGTCCTTCAACCCGGGTGGCGACTCTAAAATCAAAATCATATTTTCAAAACCATTCGGTGAATTTTTGCGGGGTGTCCACAATATTTTTTTGAAAAATAGATAAAATGAAAGTTTAACTCCTTAAAAAGCCCTTCATGAAGCTTTTCGGAAGTTGATTGATTTATGTAGTCTCTAAATATAAAAGAAAAAAACTTCCATTTTGATGACAATCCAGACATAGAAATCAAAGACTTTCGGCTGATTTTTATTTGTTGCATGGGGTCCATGGGTTCGTTCACATGGGATAATAATTAGCACAAGTCCTAAGTGGATTCGACCACTTAAGTGATAAGTCCTAGGTGGATTCAATCACTTAAGTGATAGAGATAATAGCATCTCTAGTGGACTACCTAAAAAATGTTTGCTAAAGTGTACACCTAAGCACATGTGGAACCCTATTTTGTGTAGTTAGCTAGCTAATGAAGAATGCACTTTAGTGGACTACCTATATGTATATTTATTAACTTTAAGTCTTTCCTTTCTCTCTCCTCTCTCTCTCTCTCCCTCTTTCTCTCTTCTCCTTCCCTTCTCTCTCTTCTTTGTCTCTCCTTAAGTCTCTCCTCAAATTTAGGTAGTGACTTGGGGCACTTTAGGGAGTGAGGGGTGACACCTAGGATTTTAGGGAGTTATTTTTGGTCCACTAGAGACCATTTTTTTGAGTTTTTCTTAGCTAACTAGTTAGGGCACTTTAGGATACTCTTTTAGGTAGTCCACTAGATATGCCCTAAGTGTCCTGTAGAGATAAGTAAGCGTTATCTCTATCACCTACTTATCTCATCTATAAATACCCATTGCCTTGTATATAAAAAAAGATATCGGTTATATTTTTCTATACATCAATTATTTCATATAATCTCTCCCTCTCCTTAGTTCTCTCTAGGGCACCATTAAAGAACCCTAGGGATTTGCAATGTGTGAAGATTAGTGGAGGACTCTAGTAGCTGCTCCATCAGCGTGAAAGATTTAACATAAATCCATGCAGGACGTGCGTATCGATAGGGGCTCGTAAAGCAAGCTATTCTATCCTTTATTTTTGTGTAATTTGCAACAGATATTTTGTATTACTTGTATTTTTTTTTCCCTACAGTGGTATCAGAGCTTTTATTGCTTGTTTTCGCCCTATATGCGCATTAGAAAATATACAATCGGCCGTAGCGTCAATTTTCCATTGACTGATCTATTGATTTCTTAAGACTTTTGTTTTTCATAAACAATAGTATTCATGGCTTGATTTATTATTTACACTATGATTTTTTGAACTTACAATCGGAATTATATGTGTTTGTTCACAAGGGCATTGTACAGCCTTTTGTGGGCTTGTGCATGACATATAGCCACATGCATCAGATTATGATTTGTTTCAATAATAAAAAAAATAAACCGAATAAAATTATGTGTTGGCAATTGAAAGCAAACATCTGAAAAGCATGCTTGTGCCTTTGAAGCATGTAAGAGGTGGCTTTGTGTCGAGTCTGTAGAAAAGTGTGAGGCGCGCCCTTCCAGACTTCTTGTGCGATTCGAAGTATTACTGAGATGTGTTAACTAAATATGTGATCAGATTTGTTTGTTCATTTTTTTTTATAAAATAAATGCAAACTATGATTTTGTGTAGTTGGAATCAGATTGAATTGTGGCTTGAATCCAGTGGAACTCACAACGGCGTGACAAAGTTGGCCACGTATGAATCTGATTTAATCTTGTGTTCATTGACAACTATGTGTTGTCAGTAATTTCTTTGAAAGATTTCCAGTAGTAGATAGTAGATGACAAAAACACATGGATTGAAGCATATAATTGTTTGGGTTAGTCCCTCTTTTGTGCACAACCCAATGAAATATATATGTATATACAGAGTATTTTTTTTAATGGTTGTTTTGACTCCCATCAATAACCTTATGCGTGCTAATGTACCGACTGTTTGCTTTGTGCTAATGTTCACAAGTAATCTTATGGTCATGGTAGTTTGCAAAATGATTTCTTTATGTTGGATCTTGATTCAAATTTTAATAATTCTGCTATCTGTGTTGCATCTTCTTCTACTTCTGATATTGTGTCTAATTCAATAAACTGGCCTAACAAGAAAGAATGGCTAGACTAGCTAGAGAAGGGCTATTGGGCTCTCTCGCCAAAGTTAGTCTACCTACATGTGAGCCTTGTTCGGCTGGTAAAGCATGCAGAAAGCCTTTTGGTAAGGCTTCTAAGGCTTCTCATCCATTGGATCTAGTCCATTCTGACATATGCGGACCAGTGAATGTCAAGGCACGACATTATAGATGATTTCTCACGCTAAGGCTCAGTATTTCTGTTGTCTCACCGCTCTAAATCTTTGAATTGCGTCAAGCGCTTTGTAGCAGAGGTTGAGAATCAGAAAGACAGAAACTTGAAAGTTTTTCAAACTGATAGGGGCTGAGAATACTTGTCTGTTCAGTTCAAAGTATTATGTGAAGAAAAAAGGATACACAGACAATTGATGATTCCTGGTACTCCACAACAAAATGGTGTTGCTGATAGAAAGGAATCAAACTCTTCTTAATATGGTTAGGTTGATGATGGCGCAAGCAAATCTACCGATAAGTTTCTGGGGAGATGCTCTTTTGACTGCTGCCTACATCCTTAACCGTGTGCCTTCAAAATCAGTTTCTTCCACTCCATATGAGTTATGGAATGGCGAAAAGCCTAATTTAGAAGGCTTACGTCCATGGGAAACTGCTGGGTATGTTCACAATACTTCCCATAAACATGAAAAGTTGGGCCCTAGAGCTAATAAATGTGTTTTCATTAGATATTCCGAGCACTCTAAGGGATATGTTATGTATGGTGAACACCCTTATGGTGGAATGACTATAATTGAGTCACGCGATGTGGATTTCTTGGAGGATTTTCCAAGCATTGATGAGGTTAAAAAGGATCTTAAGCTCTATGAGTTAGAGGAACCACTAGGAGATTTATCTCCATCTCATATGCAAGATGAGGATATGCATTCTTATATTGAATTGTTCTTTTTTTAGAATGTTATGTAGGGTGGTGTCAATGTGATTTGCAGAGGTCCCCCATGTCAAGGGATAAGTGGATTTAATCATTTTAGGAACTCTGAGGATCTCTTAAAAGATCCAAAAGATGAACTACTTCGTGTTTTCATGGACATTGTAAAATTCTTGAAACCAAGATTTGTATTGATGAAAAATGTAGTTGACCTTTTAAGGTTTGCTGGTGGATTTCCTGATGGTGGAATGACTGAAATTGAGTCACGCGATGTGAATTTCCTGGAGGAGGATTTTCCAAGCATTGGTGAGGTTAAGAAGGATCTTGAGCTCTATGAGTTAGACGAACCACTGAGAGATTTATCTACATCTCATAAGCAAGATGAG
Source organism: Vaccinium darrowii (assembly GCA_020921065.1). Classification (NCBI taxonomy): domain Eukaryota; kingdom Viridiplantae; phylum Streptophyta; class Magnoliopsida; order Ericales; family Ericaceae; genus Vaccinium; species Vaccinium darrowii. The sequence goes on from CM037157.1 coordinate 18,247,286, forward strand.
GATATGCATTTTCATCCCATAGTTGCTGGAGATTGTGGGAGAGATTCTTCACCTAGTGGGAATGTACCGCTGAGTGGGAGTGTACCACTAGAAGACTCTCAAGATCCACAGATTTGAAGGAGCTAGCGTGGAACAGTTCCTCGTCGTCACTTTGAGATTGAAGGTGAGTCCTTCATGACTGTTTCAGTGGATGTTGACGAGCCAGCTTCTTTTGAAGAAGCTATCAAGTCACCTGCTTCAGATAAATGGACAGTTGCTATGTAGGAAGAGATGAGTTCAATGGCTAAGAATAAAGTTTGGGAGTTAGTTGATCTTCCGCCTGGGCGCAAGACCATTGGCAACAAATGGGTCCTAAAGCTTAAGCGCAAGGCTGATGGGTCAATTGACAAGTATAAGGTCAGACTCGTGGCGAAAGGCTATACCCAACATGAGGGTATAGATTATGGTTTATGAATATGCTAACTTCATCCTTGTCTAGAGTTTTCTTTATTAACCATGACATTGATTTTGAGGCCATCAGTATTTTGATTTTGGGCATTTGGTATATCTAGATATGCAATCTGTAGTTGATTGCCAATATGTGGTTTATATGAGATTAATTGGCCTGTGCTATTTAGGCTAATGAACGGAAAGAACACTATATCTGTCGGATTATAGAAATGTTTGAAGGAACTGACGGATCGCGGTATTTTACTGCTCTATGGTACTACAGAGCACAGGATACGGTAAAATATTGAGATTTGCCTCGATAGTATGGTCCATTTTATTTAAATGGTGTTCTTGTGACACACTACCTTTTGTTTGCAGATTATTCAGAACAATTTAATGTCTTTAGAGCCTTCTGACACAACTGATGAGAAGCGTGTATTCTTCTCTGAAATCAATGATGACAACCCTTTAAAATCAGGCTGCCTTCAAATGTTTGTCACTTTGGCAACTTGAAAAGTTACATTCATTTTTCTCTAGATCTCTGCAAATGTGATAACTATAGCGGGGTACATTTTGCTGGTGGATTTACCGGCAAGGCTGGTTGCAATTTCAGATTGTGACTATTACTGCGACACAAAGTATCTAGTGCCTTATTCCTCATTTGTTAACTTGTCGCTTGGTAATGCTTCCCTTTGTGGCTTCGTTTTAAAGTAGATTCTAGTTCTAATTGTCTTTGATTGGATAGATTATTTAGTGCGCCCGGGGTCTCTCCTCCCCCATTGATGTTGGGTCCATACACTTGGACTTAGGCCCTATATCGGTTTGTAAGAATAGAACTTATAGAAAGAGACGGGCAATGAATAATTTTTTCTTAATTGGAAGCACATTATGTTGTATTAGTTGACCAAAACTTTTCCTATCGCAGAGAATGTCGCTAGTGGAAGTGGAAGTGATTCAACACTTCCGAGTGACTCTGAAGTTGCAGCAGGGGGTGGAACAAAGAATGATTCTGAAGAGATTTCCAAACATAATGAGATCACAAAAGTAGAGATGACGCTTCTCGATCTCTACTGTGGATGTGGTGCCATGTCAACGGGCCTTTGCTTGGGTGCCAACATGGGTGGTGTGAATCTTGTTATGGTAAGTTTAAGTTAATTGTTATTGTCTCTTGGACTGTTTGTTTCCCCTTTTTCTCTTGCTAGCAATATATGTTTTAAGCTGATCTCCTTGTGCATGATATGCACATATAATGTCAAAGGTTCATTTACTTTCTTTCTACATTTTGTTTTGTTCTTTCAGTTTATCAACCTTTTTTCAATTTATTTCTCTATGTAGAAATGGGCAGTTGATCAAAATTCAAACGAATGTAAAAGCCTCAAACACAATCATCCTGAGACTGAGGTATAACCCTCTGAAATGATTTTTAGTCTTTTCTTTTTGTTACTTGAAGTGCTATTTCTGGACTGATTATAGTTCTTTCACAGGTGGGGATTGAGAATGCAGAAGATTTTTTGAGTCTTATAAAGGAGTGGAAAAAGCTTTGTGACTCTTTCTCCTTGATTGGAAACGAGGCTTTGAATCAAGAAGACGATGACTCTCAGGAAGAACAAAGTGATAGCGATGATGGACCTGATGATTCCCAAGTATATGAAGTTGAAAAAGTTCTGGCAATTTGTTATGGGAAGCCAAATGGGAGTAAGGAGATGGGACTTCATTTTAAGGTGGTTGAACTTTCATTTCAAAACCTAGGCTCACATACGAGCAGCTCTACCTGGGAAAAAGAAGAAAGAAACCATTTTTTTTTTATTCCAGAAGTGCATGTGACAAGTCGTAGTGAGCTAATAAGTTGCAATATTAGGTACATTTTCCAAAAACCATTACCCAAAAAAGTATTAGTTACATTTGCATTTCTGCATAGAATGCACTAAAATTCTTTCATCTATTGAACAAAGGTTGTCAATATTTGTGTTAATTTGTTATGCTTTGCTTGATTGTGTACCAACCAGACAAAAGGTGTTGGAAATAGGTAGATACAACTTCTTATGTGTTCTAAACTCGTTAAAAATGATGACAACTAAGAAATTTTCCTTCGGTTAATTATAACCTTTCGAGCCTAGCCAGCTTCTCTGGTAATTGCCAATTTGTTTTTGTTGGAGCTTGTTATCAAAGCTAGGTTTTTGGAGTCTTTTGCAATAGATTCTCTTGATTGATTACCCCATGATTTGCACCCTAAGTGCGCCTAGTTTTGTTGTGTTCCTTATGTTATTGATCCTTTGTTTACATCTCTATGTGTGGGTCAGTGGCAGCATCGTGTAGGGTATGTTAAAGCTTGTCCCAATTTAGTTAATTATAACCTTCAAAACTGTATATGAGCTTGGATGGCTTCTACACTCAATGCCAATTGGTTATGAGTTTGATGCCTTTTAAATGATCATCCACGAAAATCTTCATTAGGTCACACTTCAAAATACGACGAAATTTGCAAATAATCAGTTTACGAGTACCTGGAAAAAGTAGTTTCCATTTTCAAGTTATTTTACTCATAAGTTCTTTTTACTTTTTATTTTTAATTTTTTTGGTTGTTTGCTTGATCCTATTTTGGTTTTGCATTTGCAGATCCACTGGAAGGGCTATGGTTCAAATGAAGACAGTTGAGAACCTCAAGATAGTTTGGGGTATGGCACCATGACCGAAAGAAACCCATACTTATTTTTGTGTTTGTATTTTTTTTGTCATTTTACGATCAATGTTTTCACCAGTACTTGTAAGGAGGCAATGAAAGAGTTTGTAATTAATGGGTGTCGCTCCAAGATTTTACCTTTACCTGTAAGTTTTAAGTGCCTTAATTAATCTTGCTATCCATCTCTGATGGTTTAAAGTTGATTCTTATATTGAATTGTTCTTCTTCCTAAATTTCATGTAGGGTTGTGTCGATGTGTTGCGGAGGTCCCCCATGTCAAGGAATAAGTGGATTTAATCATTTTAGGAACTCTGAAGATCCCTTAAAAGATCCAAAAAAATGAACAACTTCGTGTTTTCATGGACATTGTAAAATTCTTGAAACCAAGATTTGTGTTGATGGAAAACATAGTTGACCTGTTAAGATTTGCTAGTGGATTTCTCGAGCGATACGCTTTAGGTCGTCTTGTTGGTTGAACTATCAAGCATGATTAAGAATTATGGCAACTGGTGCTTATGGACTTCCCCAATTTCACATGCGTGTCTTCATGTGGGGTGCTCATTCTTCAGAGGTGATTTAATGAGACACTAATATATTATGCCTTTGCTCATTTTTTACTTTAAAATTGACTAAATATTTGTTTTGATGTGCAAAAATTGCCTCGGTACCCCTTACCCACACACAATGTTGTGTTTTTTTTTTTTCCAACTGAATTTGAGGTAGGTTTTGCTATATCCACGTGTCCTGCAATTTCAGAATGTATGCTAATGGTTTCTCTGAATTTTTTTACCCTTCCATGTATAGGGAAATGTTGTTGCTTACGAAGAAAGTCGACGTGCTGAACTTGAGAAGGAACTTTTTCTTAAAGATGCCATTTCTAATCTCCCACTTGTATACAAGCAAATCAACATTCTCCCCTGTTGTAGGATTTGATTCCTTTCGCCTCATTCTCGTAATCGTTGCACATTTAGATTTGGAATTGTTTCAAATGGATGTTAAGACTGCATTTCTCAATGGAGAACTAGATGAAGAGATCTATATGGATCAACCAATGGGTTTTCAGGTCAAGGGGCAAGAACGCAAGGTTTGCCGCCTAAAACGTTCCATTTATGGTCCGAAACAATCGTCTAGACAATGGTATATTTGGTTTCATCAAGCTATTATTACCATGGGCTTTACAATGATGGAAGAGGACCATTGTGCGTATGTTAAGAAAATTGAGAATAAGTTTCTCATTCTCTTATTATATGTGGACAATATTTCGTTGGCGGGAAATAATTTGGAGTTAATCAAAACCACTCAAGAGTGGCTGTCCTCCACATTTGAGATGAAGGACTTGGGTGAAGCAGATTATGTGCTTGGGGTTAAGATCTCAAGAGATTGTTCTAAGAGACTTCTCAGTTTGTCTCAAGAGACTTATATAAAGAGAAATTTAGAACGGTTTCGTTTGCACTATTCCAATCGAGAAGGGTCAAATTCTTAGCATTGAGCAAAGTCCTAAAACATAAGAAGAAAAGAAGCAAATGGAAATTGTTCTATATGCAAGTGCAGTTGGTAGTCTGATGTATGCTATGATGTGTACTTGACCCGACATATGTTTCGCAGTTGGGTTGGTCAGCCGATATCAAAGTAATCCTGGTACTGCCCATTGGGGTGCAGTTAAGAGAATTTTTCGATACTTGCGAGGAACTACTGACCTCTCCTTATGTTACCATGGTGGCACCCTTAGATTGGTTGGCTATAGTGACGCAGAGCGTAAGTCTGTGTCTGGCCATGCTTTTATACTTGGAGGAGGAGCCATTTCATGGTGCAGCAAGAAGCAGCAGCATATTTCTTTATCCATGATGGAATCAGAATATGTGGCATGCACTACTGCTATTCAAGAAGCGATATGGTTGAGGCGTTTTTTGCAAAGCTTGAGTGTAACGGGTCATCTGGGTGAGGCTGTTGTGCTTCATTGTGCTAGCACAACAGTGATAGCTTATGCAAGAGATCCTAAGTACCATGGTCGAACCAAGCATATTGACACCCGTCATCACTTCATTTGTGACATCATTGCGCAAGGACAGGTGGTCCTAAAGCATATATCTACCAACGACATGGTTGCTGATCCTTTGACCAAGCCTATTGCTAGAGACATATTTCATAGACACGTTGGGGGTTTTGGTTTACGTAGGATTTGATATGGTTGAATTTGTTGGACACCTTTTAGTATTATATGCATTAATGAGATCTGTTTTAAATTACTAATATGCAAAATCATAATATTGTTTATTAGTGCACATATCATATTTAGATTTTGTCACAAGGTTTTTTGATCGACCCTCTCACACGGGTGATCGCCCGGCACTGAGTTGCGAGCGGGATGAGACACAAACTGATCACATTATGTGGTCACCTTGGCTCTTACAAGTATTTAAACTTGATAATTATTTGTCGCCTTAGCAAGGGCTAAGATGAGACTAAAAATAGTCGAACATGGAGTGTATCCACATCTCCATGAAGCCTGTATCAAGCCGGATGTGAGATTCTTCATAAAGAACTTTAGTAGAACTTGTCTTAGAAACTCAGGTTAGGTGCATGAGTAGCGTTAGAATCAAGATTTGTATGGTGTTAGAGTGTGACATAACCTAAGTGCGAGCTCCACCATAGCATACAAATCATACTGTATGTGCTTTAAGACGACCGTAAAAGGGTGTGACAGAATAGATCCCTACTTCGTCACTGTGTGAGCCCTTGGACTATTTAAGTACGTATATATTATACCCTTTGGGACTTAGAACTATGCCATGAAATTAAAACTTGGTGTTGCTACTTTAGCATGTTATCCAAGGGTCACGAGCTATACGGTCTAGCGGAGCATGTCTAGGAAAGCAGTCAAGGTGAGATGGATTGACATGAGTATCTAAGGAAAGATCATTTGATATCACACTAATGATTTGTGGCTCATAGCCCAGGCGATTGTGTCAATGATAGTTAGTTGATTCAATCTTCGAGCACAAATGCATTGAAAGGTCTTGCACGGCTCTGTTATACTACGTGAGGGATTAGAGGTGCAAGATTTGGTGTGATTAGATGATTTGGTGTATAGACGAGATATTGGGTGTTATGTTAGTTAGAAGGTGGTTTAATATAACACTACTTTTGGCACTTTTCTCGCTTGGTCGCACGTTTCATTTTCCCGTATGAAGTTGAGAATAGGATTGAGGAATTCATTGAATGGGAGTTTCAATATATACCCACTATGTACGAGTGAGAGATGTTGCATGGGGTCCATGGGGGCGTCCACATGGGATAATTATTAGCACAAGTCCTAAGTGGATTCAACCACTTAAGTGATAAGTCCTAGGTGGATTCAATCACTTAAGTGATAGAGATAAGTGTCCCATAGAGATAAGTAAGTGTTATCTCTATCACCTACTTATCTCATCTATAAATACCCATTGCCTTATATAGAAAAAAGATATTAGTGATATTTTTCTATATATCAATTACTACATATAATCTCTCCCTCTCCTAGTTCTCTCTAGGGCACCATTAAAGAATGCTAGGGATTTGCAACGTGTGAAGATTAGTGGAGGACTCTAGTAGCCGCTCCATCAGCATGAAAAATTTAACATAAATTCGTGCAGGATATGCGTATTGGTAGGGGCTCGTAAAGCAAGCTATTCGATCCTTTATTTTTGTGCAATCCGCAATAGGTATTTCGTATTACCTGTATTTTTTTCCCTACATTATTGATGAATTAGGATCGTCTTCCAAGAACTATGATTGCCTCAAAAGATCTACTAACAAATTTGGTAGCAATATGGGTTTTTCAAATCTTGTCACATCAGCTAAAAGGGCAATAAAGACTAACTCGCCAGCTAAATCATGAACGATCCCTCTATTCAATCAAGGAACAAACATCCAAACTTAAAGATGCAGCAAGAAACAGGAGCAGTTCTAATTGTTTATTCGGTTTGTGGCATCCCAACACTTCCGGCCGCTACAGTAGCCAAGCTCTTTTCCTATTCCCTGCAGGTATTTTACAAGGTAGGAAAGATTAGGAGGTATGGAAAGCAAAACCTACTGAGAGCAAGAAAGAGTGAGTTTTTTTATTATTTTTTTTGTCAATTGATAGAAGAGAGATCAATTACATCACATATGAAGTACAAAGTACCAATCCGAGACACTACATGAATTGTGAGAGTCCACGAGACAACCAAGCCCAACAACTTAATCAATACAAGAAATAAGCCCGTTACAGGGTAAAAACAAAGAAAGGAAAAGCCCATGCACACAGGAAGGGAGATTTGAACTCCTGATCTCCTAGTGAGATACAAGAGCCCTAGCCAACTGAGCTAGCCCCTTGTGGACGGTCGATTTCGCGGGCATGTCCACCTGTTTTGGTTATGTTCGTGAAAAGGGGAAATCCGGGAAAAAGAAAAAAAAATTTAGAGTCGCCACCCGGGGTTTAATTTCTGGAAAATGTTAGCTCCCGAGAAACCCTTTAGAAAAATAATGACTCTTATGCCGCTGAAAAAGGGTTTGATCTGCGAAAAGTAGAGATTTGAGTTCGGGAGCCAGGTTACCCGCGGGGAAGGTTTTGCTCGAAAAATGCACCCCACGTGCCCAGAACTTTCCGGTCTTTACTAAACATTTGTGGGATTATTCTTTGAAAGATTATATCGAAAACTTTATAACATGTAAACAGTATATCATGAAACAATAAACTTAAAGGAAATCAATAATGACAATAAGTTAAACAACACATAATCAAGTATATAAATGCGAGGAAATTAACTAGAAAGGGGAGATAAATGTGAAAATAGAACGTGGAGGGGGTAAATTGCCATTAGACCCACTGGTTTTCGTCAGAAACAGAGCATCGGATTTCAGAAAACAGAGCATCAAAAATGTTTTTCCAGTGACGTCGTACGGCGTATCAAATCACACCGCGCGGTACATCTAGGATGCCGTACGGTGCCTTTGTGCGTTGTAAATTCCAAAAATTTTCATTTTTGTTCGATTGAAACCGACCTCTGCTTTTATGCAAAAAGTAAGTTTGGAAAATGGTTTTGATGAGGGAATGTACCTCATTTTAGGAATGGCATCACGCGACAATCGATAATGTCGTGCGATACTTACCCGAGAGGCTCAAATCTTATTGAAACTTTTCCGTTTGAGCTTGAGAAAGAGCTATGGAGCTCCCCTCAAGCCCGATGGAGACCCCCTTCAGAAGATTGCGACTTGAAAACGAATTGTTATACCTCGAAACGGAACTAAGCGGATTGCGTTAGTTGATGACGGAAAATGGGCGCTTGGTTTTCGGATTCTCGCGAAACAGAGGTTCAAACAATAGGTGGATATGAATGAAACAATGGAATTTTCACTGGTTTTGTATGGAATGAATTTGGGTTTTCTTCTTGATATGAGCTGACTGAGCTCTCAAAACCGTTGGACGGGGTTGGGTTTTATAGACGAAGGTGAGCCGGCATCATTACCGATTATCATCATTTAGACGAATATCATCATTGTTCTGAGCTGCTGGAGGAACCCGGGAATCCTGTTGATGGGACAAGGAACGCCGTACGGCGTAAAAGTGTGTCGTACGGTGCATAGTATAACACTGCACGGTGCAAAGAGAATTTCAAGCCGTACGGTTCAGGGTTTTGGGCCGTACGGTTCAGGTGGGTTTGGGATTTTCGGCTCTTTTGATCTATCCGACTCAAGTATCCGTTCCAAAGTACATTTCACACATTCTTTTCATCATTGGGGACGCACAAGTTATCAAAAATTGGGGTGTCTACAGTTGCCCTTCTTCGACACGGCTTGGTCACCATCATGTTGGTGCAAGTCGTGCTAGAAGATTCGGACATCCCAATTTGAACAACCGTGCGGAAAAACAAGCAAGAAAAACAGTAAATTTGGTCGAGCTCGGAGCTTCCTACGTACCTCGTTTGAGAAGATCAGACCAATTGTAGTTCATCGGGGCTTGTCATGAAAAAGTTGGCACCTCATTTTTCAACGAGGGAAAAATGAATGATGTTTGCAAGAAAACAATTTGGAGGCCCTGAAAGCTGTTAAAATATTTCGGAGGCCCTGAAGGCCATAAAATTTTCGAAATGCCGTAGAGGACTTAGAAGATTTTGTGAAAAACTAATTGCCGTGGAGGACTTAGAAAATTTTGGAAAAATAATTGCCGTAGAGAACTTAAAAATTTGCAAAAATTGATTGCCGTAGAGGACTTGAAAATTTGCAAAAAATAATTGCCGTAGAGGACTTAAAAATTTTGGAAAAATAATTGCCGTAGAGGACGTAAAAATTTGCAAAAAATAATTGCCGTAGAGGACTTGAAAATTTGCGAAAATTGATTGCCGTAGAGGACTTGAAAATTTGCGAAAAATAATTGCCGTAGAGGACTTGAAAATTTGCGAAAATTGATTTCCATGGAGGACTTTAAAATTTTTGAAAATAAATGCCGTAGAGAACTTAGAAGATTTTGATAATTAATCGATGGGTAAACTGGTGAGTTTCTTTATGAAACCACAAGAAAGTGAGAGGAAAAAGTGTAATAAAAGAGTGAGAAAGCCGTACGATGTAGGAGTATACACCGCACGGTCCAGATAAAGGTGTCCCACGGTGCAAGTGGAATTTCTTCGAGCGGGCTCTGTCTGTAACTGCTAAAATCTCCCAATTTTCACGCATTGTGTTCAAAAACACTCCGATCGGTTACTCCTTAGTGAGAGACGATTTTGTCCGAGATTTTCTTCTTCCTCCTCAAAACTTTCGATCGAAAAATCTTTGTAAACCGAACCCATGGCGAGTTCAAGTGATAGTGAAAACCGACTGTTGCCGTCCGGTGAGGGGCATCCATTGTTGTCCGGTGAGGAGTGTTCAACGCCGGCTCAGAGAGAAGAGAGTGTGGCAACTCAATCGACTGTGGGCGACCCATCTCCGACTGAAATCGGTGCAGCTATGGTGGGTTTCGATGGTACCGAGCACCGTGCGGTGCTGATTGGGGGAGAACTGCCCCGTACGGCTGAGGATGAGACACGTACGGTTGAGACACGCATGGCGGAGTCCAGCGATAGAGAGCTTCATTCAGCGGTGCCGAGTGATGTCTCTGCCGGAACGGTTGAGACCCACAATCCGGTTGGGGCCAGTCTTGATGCCGTGGCGGCAGGTGAGATCCCGGCAAGTGGGGTTATTGCCGATCGGCCTGAGGGGAGCAGTGATGTTGCCATGCAGGGTGGCGAGAGCGGCTATGGGCCTATGGAGGTCGACATGACGGGCACGAGTGTACCGGTTTCCGACGTGGAGATGGACATTGGAGGCGTACACGTCATGGTTGAGCAGAGATCCGCTAGTGAGGGTGTAGACACTGGTTCTCAGGAGAGCTTGGTACCGAGCGGCCTTCTAAGTGATTCCTTGGTTATCAAGGTTCCTATTGGAGGGGAGGAGTCATCAGTTGTCATCCCAGTGGTCAGGAGGGACTTGGGGAAGGAGAAGGTGATAGTGGAGGAGGCCCGCGACTCTAGCAATGGGGGTGAGGAGATGGAGGTTGCGGGTTCAAACCCACCAGTTGTTCCTGCTGTGGTTAGTTCTTCCTGGACTCCAGGTTATACCATGGCTGATACACTAGAGGAAGTGAAAGACGAGGACTTGGCACGGACCCTTCAGACGGATCCGACTTTTGTTGTGGCTCTTACTGAGGAGGGGGTGACTGAGCACATTCAGGACATACTCTTTGAGGAGAGACAGAGAGAGGCTGAGGCTGCAAGAGAGGGTGCACCCTTATCTCTGGTAGCAGAGGTGGAGAGGGCACAGAGGGTGAGGCCCCCGTTCGATCCTGAGACTTACATGCCACGGGTGCACTTCTTTATACCGCTGGGGTGTGACGTGTACTTGCCAGTACACCTGTTTTATGATGAGACCACTTTGCTGAGAGACCCGGAGACCCATATTTCAGTACGTCCACTGGTATGTACTTTAATTGTTGCATTCAACCATTGTACTTGTCTTGAATTCCTGTATCTGCATGCTTTCCATTGCTATTGTTTTGAAAAACTTGTATCTGTTTTCTTGAAACAGAGAAACACCTCTTTGTCAGTGTATGGAGGTTCGTCAGACTCTTTGGAGCACTTCCGGGGCTTGCCAAGGGCAGTGAGGGAGGTTATAGAGGGTACAGGTTTCATGAGATTTATTCAGCTTCTGGTGCCGACGCGGGCGGATCGCAGGCTGTTGAGGGCTTTGATTGAGCGTTAGTGGGACACCACTAACACTTTCCACTTGAGGTTTACTGAGATGACCGTGACGCCTTTGGACTTTTCGGCGATCACAGGTCTAGGAGTAGGTGGAGAGCCAGTTTCATTTGACTCGGGGCTATACAGAGACAGCGCGGCTATCATACATTTTCTGGGGAGAGAGGTAGGCGATGGAGAGCCTATGGTGAGGTGTGACCACTTGTCGACCTTGTGGGACCATGAGCCAGAGTCACCGACAGAGGTAGATCAGATGGCTAGGGCTTACTTGTTTGGTGTGTCCCTGTTTCCGAACAGGCAGAGTAAGGTTCATCTTGGCTGGCTTCCGGCGTTGGCAGACTTGGGTAGAGTGGCGAGCTTAGACTTTGGAGGTGCTGCTCTTTGTACCCTTTACTGCTTCTTGGGCTCTGTCAGCCGCGGAGTTGGGATGAGCCTTGGTGGCTTTTGGAGGGTGCTCGAGGTAAAACTTTGCATGCTTTCTTCTTGCTTTCAAGTTCTTGAGATATTGTCATGTAGATTGTAACTTGCTGATGATACCCTTTAATCATGCAGGTGTGGGCATATGAGGTGCTGGGGATGTACCCGCCGGCGAATAGTCATGAGAATGAAGAGGTGATCTCATGAGTAGCAAAGTGGGACCGAGAGCACCGAGGAGGCAGCGTACATGCAGGGAGAGTGAACGACTTTCGTCGTTTCTTGGATCAGGCTGACGGTAGTATAGTATGTTTCTGAATCTTGTGTTGTTTTCAAATTCGAGCTTTCTGTTCTGCTTTCAACTTTTTCGAAGAATTTGAATTTCCTTGTAGGTGAGATGGCATGCTTGGGATGCAGTGACTGACCAGTACTTAGAGCGGAGCAGGGAGTTGACACGAGGGCGGATTTTGCTGGAGTCCCCGTATGGTTGGCAGTGGTACTTGGGAGAGGGTGCCTCGTCAGTCCCTCAGGTTGGCGCACTTCAGGATACTGGGGCGTATACCCCTTGGCGTACAGTGGACTGACGAGTACACGCGTGCTGAGGTGGAGAGATACACCGTGCCAGACACTGTGCTTCCTTTCAGCAGTTCTCCGGACTATGAGAGCTTTCTGGTTAGTCACCTGGCTAGCTTCTTGGATATGGAGACCCGTATAGCAACCATGGAGATGGCCTTGCCGGTGCTTAGAAGAGAGATAGAGGTGCAGATGCCTAGGGGGATGATGGGAGTAATGGAGATCCCCCGTGTTGCTCCTCCACTGGACCTTACTTCTGTTCAGGGAACCTGTAAAAGAAAGAAAACACATTTTCAGTTGTATTTTCTTAAACATTATTGAGTATACCTGTGTAATGTCTTCGTTGTTTTGCAGATTCCTGCCACCTGGGCGTCAGAGTCTTATCAGCTGAACTTGGACTTGGAGGCTTTAGTGCGCCGGCTGATGATAGGCGACGTCCCAGAGGTGCTCCCCCGAGCTCAACTCGGAGTGGTTTTTAGAGAAGGTGGTCCTGGCAGAGGTGGCCCAGGCAGTGGTAGAGGACCCCGAGGTGCTGATACAGGCTGAGGCGCTGACAGAGGCAGAGGTACTGACAAAGGCAAGGTGCCCAGGGGGCTGAGAGAGGTGGTGGCGCCAGAGCTGGCAGTACAGGTGCAGGCAGGGCTGCGAGAGGAGCTAGTAGAGGAGCTAGCGGGCCCAGCAAGGGAGGAGGGCGTAGAGCTGGTCGTAGCCCTTCTCCTGGCAGAGGGAGCTCTCAGGTAATCTTCATGCTTTGTTATTTGAACTGTGTACTTTTAGTCTTGCATATCAATCCTGTATACTGATGGAATTTTTTTGCTTTGTGCAGAGTATGTCCCCACCTCCGAGGACTGAGCGCAGGAGGCCGTTGATGAAGCAAGCTGGTGGTGGTCCCACAACTTCTCCTTCTGACAGAGTACTTCGAGGTCGTCAGCCTTCTGTCGATAGGCCGGGAGGGAGTGCACCAGGGAGCTCGGCTCCACCGTCACGGTGGTCTCTCAAGGAGGCAGAGTGTAGTGAGGAGGAGGACACAGGTCCTGCTGAGTCTGAGGAGTTTAGGCCTTGAGTGCAGAAGAGGCCTCGTGCTTGAGTAGGTAGGACAGGCCTGCATGCTTGCTTTTTGATTTGGGCGTCTGTTTGCCCATTCTTGTCTTTCTTTTCCATAGATACAGCCTGCGTGCCGTAGTAGTAGTTTTGATGATGTAGGGCCTGTTTTGCCCTTGGATAGATGCATATTTTACTTATGACATGGATATCGTTTTGGTTTTTATGAAAACTCGCATTTCTGTTATGTAGAATGACTTACATTAACAAAGCTTTGAATCTTAAAAACTAAACCTAGCACTGAGAATGTATGATACGAGACACTATGGGGAAATGTACATGAGTTTGAAACTGGGACAGACATAAAACCGGACACTTTTTGGTTTTTTGCGGGAAAAACTGGAAGGAATGATGAGAGAGAGGAGTTTTAGAGTGAAAACGCCCCGTAGCTAAATGTCTTGACTTGATTGATTCAATAAATCCCGAATGTATGCAACAATGCTTGCTTGAAGTGAATATCTCGAGAAGTTGCAAAAAAAGTTGCAAAATTTTACCCGAAGCTCCGTATCCGTTTTTTTTTTTTTGGCATATCCGTTCATTGAGACATCTTCGAAAATGTGGAATAATCCTTCCATCAAGACTTTGATACTCGCTTTGAGTTGTATGCACGAGAAAAGTGGTCAAAAGAAGCTCGGAATGAGTCCCAGAGGGCCAAAGTCGGAATTCTGGTCGAAAGACAGCCAAGTACACCGTAAGAGATTGCACCGCACGGTGCAGGAATAGTGTCGTACGGCACCAGCGTTGGATGTCCCACTTCTGACATTGTCTTCTGCGATTCTAGCTTCCCGTCTTGACTTCCCAATGCACTTCTGTACGTCCAGAAGTCTTGAAATGCTGAACCAAAGCCTATTTTGGGGAAGTTTATAAATTTTTGCGTTATCTTCACGTTCTTCGATGTGGCACGCTTCCCCAGGAGCATGTTTTCTGAGATTTTTAATCCTTCTCCCTTGAATGCTTATAAATAGCATTCTTTCGACATCATATTCATCCTGGAAATCACACTTCCCATCTCCCTCCATATCCTTCAAAATGGCCGTGAGCATCTCAGCTTTGGTTCGTCCCTGGCTTGACGAGCTTGATGGCCTGGGTTGGTTGAACTTCCGGGATCATAGGTTGGCGTCAATGCGTTACATTCGGGATGTAACCATATGTCCTAAGTTGCTTCATGCTGCTGTCCGCTTTTGGGATCCTGAAGTGCATGTGTTTCGCTTCAGTCTTCAAGAGTTGTGCCCCATGGTGGAAGAGCTCCATGCGTATCTTGGAGGTTTTGACCTGAAGACTCCTGTCATTCCTCTTCAAGGAGTGAATTATGCTGAGGTGCTGTCCTCAAAGCTGGGCTTGAGTAAAAATGCGGCAAGGTCCATGATCCAGGGAGGCGTGCTCAATGTTCCGCGCTTGATCAACCAATTTCGACCTGAAGGCTTTTCATTGTGTCTCGTCATTCTTGCAGCGTTCCTATTTGTTTGTTCAAGATAATCAAGCGAGTGCGGCACTGGTAGGAGTAGCTAAGCAGATTTAGGAGCGCAAAGACGTAGCTCCAATGGTTCTGGCTGAAACCTTGATGGGTTTAGATGCAGTCCATGATGGGCGTACCAATGTTTTTGAAGGCAGTGCTTTGCTCCTACATGTAGGTTTCTCACTCAGCTCTCCTTTTTCTGGTTCATCTCTCGTTCTCTTTTTACCTCAACGCTCAGGTTTGGCATCCTACAGCTTTTTACTTTACTTTCTCTCATGCAGACTTGGCTTTGTGATAAGGCTGCCTTTCTGGAGGCGGTGCCGCGGAACAGGGTCCATGAGACACAAGGATTTGGTCAGAGGGAGTACCAGTAGTTTCACAGGAGTGTTTCTGGTTGGGTTCAAGTGTTTTCACAGCTTAAAGAGGACACAATTTCTTGGTGCTTGAACTGGATGGATCGTCCAACCATGACGGTGAGCAACATGGGACGTCATAGGATTGTTCTGGCGGGTCTGACTTGCTAGACCTTTTACATTCCTTATCGTGTTCTTCGTCAGCTTGGTGTTAGTCAGACAGTACCACTTGTGAATCCTAAAATTTTATCGTGCCAAATTTCAACCATGCGACTATCCAAGCTTATCAGCGTACTTGGAGGGAGCGCGTGACTGTTCCCACAGATCAGCATCCCAGCATTGTGCTTTCGGGGCGTTACAAGAGATGGTTGGTACAAGAAATTGAAGCAAGAGAAAATGGGAACCAAAATTGACATCTGCTTTAGTCTTAATGTACCCGAAATAAATTGCTGACCCATGACATGTTTCATGTGGGCCGATGTTTTGCTTTTGTTGTTTTGTTGTGAAAGATTCATGCTCAGCCATGTAATCGAAGAAATCAGTTTGAATAAAAGTGATTTGTGAAAGTTTTCCGCTCTGATTCTCGTTGATTGTGATTGTAAGCGCGAATGACGGCTATGGATCAACTCAAGAGATGTTACAAAAAAAAAAATGCGACCGGTCCCCAATGTGAGGATGCCTACGTATCCTTAAAGAATGAATCAGGTCATGACGTAGTTCATGCATACAATTTTGGCTAGGGTTCACTCAAGTATTTTCACTCTCCTTTTGTGCTCTAATTTTTGCCTAGTACCGCTCTTTCGGGTTTTCAGCCTAGCGAGCTCTTTTGATTGATTTGCCTTGAATTTTGCCTAAGCCACCCGATGTGGGTTTCCGACTTAGCAGACTTGCTCTAATTTTTGCCTGGCACTGCCCGCCCTTGCGGTTTTCAGTCCAGCGAGCTTCTCTCAGGGGTAGTATCGCTTGAGCTGATCCATGTTGACCAATGTAGAGAATTCGTTGCCGTCGAGATTGATGAGCTGAGTTGCGTCTCCCGACAAGATTTGCTTGATGATGTATGGCCCTGCCCACTTTGGCCGAAACTTCCCACGTGGATCAAAAACTGGAGCCCGGATCTCTTTTAGAACCATATCTCCTTCTTGCAGATTCCTGGACTTGACTTTTTTGTTAAAAGCGCGCGCGATTCGGCGTTGATAGCCTTGAACATGGTATAATTCCTTGAGCCTTCTTTCGTCGAACAGCATGAGTTCTTCGAATCTCGCACTCTGCCATTCAGCTTCTTCGATGTCAGCTTCTATCATGACCCTTAGTGATGGTACCTCAAGTTCAATAGGGAGAACAACTTCCATACCATAGACCAAAGAATAGGGTGTTGTCCTTGTCGGAGTACGGATAGATGTCCGGTATCCCCAAAGTGCCAACGGCAGCTGTTCATGCCAGTTTCTTGTAGACTGAGTGGTTCTTTCCAGTATCGACTTGATGGTTTTGTTGGCAGCTTCCACAGCCCCATTGGTTTGTGGCCGGTAGACGGTTGACTTGTGGACCTGGATCCCAAAATCTTCAAGAATTTCCGCGGCTCTACCCTTGAAGTGAACACCGTTGTCAGACATGAATGCGTGAGGTACTCCATACCGTCGTCAGACACGAATTCGCCTTTCACACACAATTTGTGCATTCTGCAATGGGATCTTTGGTATAATCTGCCCCCGCAGATGATGTAGTGAGAAGCTAGCTTCTGGAGAGCGATCTGGTCCTTCTTGTCAATTCTAGTCGGATATTCGCCTTTCTCGATGAAATTCCAGATATCGTGATACCAAGGCAGACTATCATCAGGCTCATCAATAGTCATGATGTACTCATAAACGGGCTTGTCCCTTTGTTCAATCATGATTGGTCGAAGCTTGACTCCGTTAGGTATCTCTACCATTGATGCTAATGTTGCCAAGGCATCGGCGAACCGGTTGTTTAATCTGGGCACATGAGTGAAAGTGACAACTTGGAACCGATGGATTAAATCGTCAAGGTCCTTGTGGTAAGGTTTCAACTTGTCTTCCTTGACCTTCCAGTCGCTGTTTGCTTGTGAAACTATCAAGTTGGAATCTCCAATCACTTCCAATCTTTTGGCACCGATCTCGAGAGCAGTTTCCATTCCCACGATACATGCTTCGTATTCATATTGATTGTTGGTGACTTCAAAGTTTAGCTTGAAAGCAAGAGGGATGAGTGACCCTTCTAGTAAGATAGGCAAAATTCTGATCCCGAATCCTTTCTGGCTAGCAGCCCCATCGAAGTATAGTAACCATACATCACTGGTTGTGGTCATGACATTTTCATAGGGAAACTCGAACCCTACATCTTCTGGACCTTCTACTAGATGATCGGCCAGAAATTCAGCGACAGCTCTTCCTTTCACAAACTTGCGAGTTACGTACTTGATGTCGAATTCAGCTAACAGAAGCAACCAGCGTGCCAGCTTACCCATGAGTGCTGGTTTCTCAAATAGGTATTTGAGAGGGTCCATTCGAGAAATCAGCCTTACTGAGTAGGCCAACATGTAGTGTCTCAATTTCTTGGAAGCCCATATTAAAGCCCAACAGACTTTTTCTAGGGAGGTGTATCGTTCCTCGCATCCTGCCATATTGTTACTAATGTAGTAGACTGCTTTCTCACTCCCACCTTCGCCTTCTTGCGCGAGCATGCATCCCATTGCTGATGAGGTGACAGACAAGTACATAATGAGGGGTTGCCCCGGCGTTGGTGGCATCAGCACTGGAGGACTCTGAAGATAACTCTTGATGGCTTCAAAAACTTTTTGGCATCTGTCGTCCCATTTGAATGGCACACCCTTCTTGAGTAATCGGAACATCGGCTCGCAAGTTGAGGTTAACTTGGCGATGAATCTGCTGATAAACTGAATCTTTCCGAGAAAGCTTCGTACTTCCTTCTCTGTCCGGGGTGGCTCCATCTCGAGAATAGCCTTGATCTTGGAAGGATCTATCTCGATTCCTCGTGTAGTGATCATGAATCCCAACATCTTTCCAGCTGTGACTCCAAATGTATATTTCTCAGGATTGAGACGCAACCGGTACTTGCGAATCCTTTCGAAGAATTTCCTGAGGGCCGGTAAATGCTCTTCCCTTCCCTTTGCTTTGACAATCATGTCATCCACATAGACTTCGAATTCTTTGTGAATCATGTCGTGCAGTAACGTCGTGGCTGCCCTCTGATAGGTTGACCCGGCGTTTTTCAGTCCAAAGGGCATGACCTTGTAACAGTAAGTGCCCTACTCTGTGGTGAAAGTAGTTTTCTCGCGGTCTTCGGGAGCCATGAGAATCTGATTGTATCCTGAGAAACCATCCATGAAAGAAAGGAGTGCATGTCCAGCAATATTGTCCACAAGTACATCTATGTGTGGCAGTGGGAAATCGTCTTTAGGGCTAGCCTTGTTCAGATCCCTGAAATCTACACAGACTCGAATCTTTCCGTTCTTTTTAGGGACAGGAACGATGTTTGCGACCCACTGAGGGTATTCTGTTACCATCAGGAACCCAGCGTTTATCTGCCTCTGAATTTCCTTCTTGATTTCCAACACCCAGTCAGGCCTCATTTTCCTTAGCTTCTGCTTGACAGGCTTTGCATCCGGATAAAGCGGAATTCGATGCTCCACAATCTCGGGGTCGATACCAGGCATATCTGCGTGTGACCATGCGAAAACATCCTCAAATTTTCTCAGGAGATCCGAGTGGGCTTTGAATTCTTCTAGAGATAGTCCGGAACCAATTCGAACCATGCGCGAATTGTTTTCATCTCTCAAGTTTATAGAAATAATTTCTTCTTTTATAGGCTGAGCATGCCTTTCGTCTTCCCTTCTGATTAGAGATCGAAATTCTTCTGGAATTTCTTCCTCAAATTCAATCCCTTCATCGTCGAGGTCAACACAATATATTTCGGATACAGCAAGATAAGCAAATTCTATTTCATTGATAGCAAATGCGGGGGCCCCAGGGGCGTGATACATGAAAGTGGACTTTAATTCAAAAGAAAAGTGATGACGTGGGGGAATGACAGATACATGTTCTGGGTCAGACTCAGACTCAGTGCTAGACTTAGATTTTGACTCAAATTCAGTGCTAATGTAAGTGATTCTAGGTACAAAAGTGCAATTTTTATAAATTTCATTGGCATCCACAATGAGTGCAGTAACATCTCCAAGGGCATCCTGGCTCAGCATCATCAATTCTACCTCCTCGGCAAGTCCCAAATCAGGCTTCAAATCAAACAGCATCGCAACAGGCTCCCCTTCTTCTACACCTATTAGGCTCCCTTCCCCAAACAGCGATTGGAGATTCCTTGAGTCAAGAGTTTTGATCCAGTCAACTTGAAGTGCCTTAACCAGTTCTTCCCTCTTCTCAGCTTCGTCGTCACTGTTCTAAGTATCGTTTGCAAAGATTTCGAAGCCTGACAGCTTAGTCTTTGTTTCCATGTCCCAGAATGGTTCTGGTTCTCCTTGATAGATAGCTTCTGGAGCTTTCACAAATTGGATAGGCTTCTTCTTGGCATCAGCTTGCATCTTCTTCCCTTTTCTTGGTTCGCCATCAGTTGATTCATAACCAAGACCGAAGCGGTGGTTATTTATTGAAAATTTGGGGAATTTAGCCATCCCTTGATTGTTCAGTCCTAACCCTAGGTTGGGCAGGTATTCCATTTTTCTCATTATTCCAGAGCGGTTGAGCTAACTGAGAAATCCTCATCCATCTTGACAGTAAGGACTGATCCTGAAGTGTCGAAAGAGAAACCACCAAGAGTGACATCTTCTTCTCCATGAGCAATTTCAAGTAGTGGTGCATTGTCAGAGACATAGGGACGGATCCCTGAATCTCCATGAATGGTTAAAGTTCCTGTAGCTAGACCGAGTTGGACTTTTTGGTGTAGAGAAGAAGGAACTGCCATGATATCTGATCGATGGAGCCAAGGTCCGCCCAGCAGCAGGTCAAAGGATGAAGGGATGTCGAGTACATGGAACTCGATATCTGTTTTGAAGTCTTCAATCACCACTTCCACTTGGATTATCCCCACTACATCTCTGCGCATGTTATCATATGCGCGCACTCCGAGGTTGGAAGGCTGGAAGTCTTTGTTCTTGAAACCCAGGCAGTAGGCTGTCCGCAGAGGGCACACGTTCAGAGCAGATCCGTTGTCAAGCAGAACGACCGGGACCCATTTTTCCATGCACTTGAGAGTAATGTGTAAGGGTTTGTTGTGACCGGCTCCTTCTGGGGGTATATCCTTTTCAGTAAAGACAACAACGTGTTCTGCGCGAGCTGGGGTGAGTAATGCCACCATGGTTTCCGGGGGAGTATCAGGTGGTACTTCCATATTGGACAGAGTTTTAATCAGCTTTTGACGATGTTCCCAAGAGGAAGAGAGTAGTCCCCAAATTGAGACTGATGATGGAGTTCTTTCAAGCTGTTTTTGAACCAAGTCTTCTGCTGTTGCTCGATTCCTTTGAGGCGGTTGAGTAGCAACATCTGGCTCGATTGGAGATGAATTTTCCTTAATGGGATCGTCCCAAATGAATTCTTCTGGCTGAGTTTGGTACGGAATGTTTCTTTGAAGATTAGCCGGTTGGTAGATTCAGCCACTTCTCGTCACCCGATTGACTGTATCTTCCCAGAGCTGTTGGTTTTCACCCCAGAAATCTGCAAATCCTTCCTGACTTTGCGCTTGCCGGCTTTGATGGCTTCCTTCTTCTGTTTTTCATGTTGATCTTCAGACCACAAGTTTATCAAACTGTCTGGAGTTTCCTGACTGTTGATATCAACTGTTTCCAATTTTGTCTTCAAATTTGCCACCTCTAAATCTTGCCAGAAAGACTGGTCTAGCATGGATTTATTGATTGTCCGTACTTCGTCACTACCGACTTGGATGTTGATAACTTCGTCTTCGTTCCATGTGGTTGCCTAGGTATCGGTGACCAGGATCGATATGTTGGAAGTGTGCGGAAATGGCGCGGATGGCCGTGGGAGAGATTCTCCGATAATGTATGCCTGAGCGAACCAACTGTGATTGCCGAAGACGGTTTCGATGGCTTGCTAATTCTCTTCTTCGGGAAGTAGAGATCTTGAAAAGTTGCGTCGGAGTTCTCCATAATTTTCAGATTCCCCAAACGAGGTTGAGGGTGAAACCGCATCCAGAGGATTGGCACAGATTGTTGTTTCTTCAACTTGGCTGATACTGAGACCTTCTGGGATGCAAACAACTGGCTTGTCATGAAATTCTGAGACGATGTACTGGCTCGGGTCCCAAGAGATTAGCAAAGAACCAAACAATGCTTGTTGGGAATCCTCCCATTTCTGATCAATCATGGCCCATTCTCCTTCTTCACCGAGGTCACCCCATCTGAACTTTTGTTCAAGATCTCCAATGGTATAAACCTCCGGGTCTTCTGACATAGGTACAAAGGGTTTTGGTTCAATGATTGGCACGATGTATAGGCTTGGATTGAATTGAGTAGGGCTTTGGCCTTTTGAAGTGGAGCTGAAGGATATTTGGTTGGTCTGGATGTTTTGCTTGTGGTTAGGCAAGGGATTGGAAATGGTATTGGGTTTTTGTTTGGGAATTGGGATGGTTTCATCATCAACCAAGTCTTGGACTATGTGTTTGAGGCAGATACAATTGTTGGTATGATGACCGGGCATTTGGTGGTAGGCACAGTAGATATTCGGGTTGTAGTTTGCAGGAAGTTCTTTGGGTGGATCAAGAGGCTTGATGGCATTTTTCTCAAGGAGCTTTTTGTAGACGGTGGTAAGAGGGAAACGGAACTGGTAAAATTCTCTTCTTGGCTAGAAGGTGTTTTGGATAGGTGGTGACTGGGTGGCTATTTGGTTAACTGGTTCGGTTTTGACTGGTTTGGGATTGGAGGAATTGACCTAAGCTGGGTTGTAGGTGTTTGGTCCGAAAAGGGTATTGCTGTTGCCAGAGTAGATTCGTTTAGGCCGAGAAGTAGATTCTCCTTTGTCAAATATGCCAGTGCGGATTGCGTCTTCAACTGCAAGGCCAGCTTCATAAAAAGTTTTGAAGTCGGCGGAAGTCTGAAAGACCACCAAGTGTTTAGCAAAATCCGGTTCCAAGTTCCGAGTGATGATCCTCATCTGTTCTTTCTCCGAGGGCCTGTCCATCATCTGTGAAGCTTTTCCTCTCCAGCGTTTGACAAAGTCAGCGAAAGATTCATTCTTTCCCATCTTTGTAGATTCTAGTTCGCGAATGGTCATTTTCAGTTGGATGTTGTAGTTGTACTGAGCCACAAAGGCTGCCCCCAATGTCTTCCCAGGTTTTCTTCTTTGAATTGTCTAAGTTCAAAAACCAACGGAGTGCAGATCCTGTCAGGGTTTACTGGAACATCTATGCCATGGCGTTTTTCTCCACATCATACATGGATAAGGTACCCACGTATGTTTGTAGGTGTGCTTTCGGATCGCCACTCCCATCAAATTTGTCCTAGTCAATTGGCTTGAACTTGTCAGGTAGCTTGGCATCAGGAAACAGGCATAGTTTCTCCATGTCAATGCCTATAGCAGCGATCTTTTCTTGCTTCTGAACTGATTCCTCAAGCTTGGCTATCTTGGCCATCATGGCATCCATCCCCAGGTGATCATTTGATGATTCCCTAGAAGGCATCATCTGAGCCATTTGTTTGTTGTTGGCGGCTCATTGATCTTCCAAAGCTTCTTTGAGAATCTGAACCTCAGTCTTCTCTGTCTGTTCTGTGTTCTTGGTCATAACTGGAAGGCTAGCTGACTGTTCTACGCTTGACTCAGTTCGAATTAATCGTTGTTGGGGAGTTCGAGCCCAACCAGGTGCAGAAGTGTTCTTGTTTTTGCCAATGGTTATGTACTGATGGTATGAACAAAATAAATCATGTTGTACATGCAGTCTATTTACATGGATGAATGATGCATTATGCATGATGCAAGATTGTCCCAATTTTCTCTGATTTTACTAAATACAACGGGCAGACCGAGGTTGCCTACGTATCCCCTTGGAGAGGAATCAAGCCGTAACGTAGTTCCAGACTGCAAATTGGCTTCAAAATTTTTACGAAAAGATGTCTTTTTTCATTGATCACCCAAGCATGGAGTGATACAAAAGGAGTTCCGATAGACGGAAAACAGACTCGATAAGCAAAGTACAGGTCATTACAGACTCGATAAATAACCCGTACAGAAAACAACAACAGACTCGATAAGCAACTGCAACAAACTTGGCATTCAGACTAGGCAACTGATGTTGGCTTTATTCCAAAAGAGCCCTCGATGGCTTGACCAGATCTGGTTATAGCGCATGCTTCAACTTGCTCAGGTTATGGCTTCATGGGATGGGAGGAGTTGGGATGACCGGGGTGGACGGTGAACTGGCTTCACCGAGTTTCTGCTTTCCCTTGCGGGCCTTGGCTTCTTCTTCCTGCTGTTCCTCCTTAACATGTTGTTCCTGGAGCTGATGGGCGGATATACTCTCATTGTTGGGAAGGTAATCCTCATAGCAGCCATCACAGTTGCATTCGTCCCAGTACTTGTGGCCGGTGATTGGGTCAGCAAAGTAGTACAGTGGATTGCCCCATTCATCAAAGTACTTGACTGGTGGCATGGGACAGAAGCCTTCATCATTTTCTTCATACATGACAGTGATCTTGTCTGGGAGCATATTCAAGCCGTTGTCTGGCGTGACGTGGAACTTCCAGCCTGGATGGCTTTCAGTGCTGTTCCACTGATTGGGCTCGGTGACTTGGTCAACCCATTTGTATAGCTTTTCACCTTCAAGGGTCTTCTCTTCAGGCTTGGGGGACTCGTCTTCTTCAATGATCCAGACAGGGGCGTTGTGGTGAGTGGAGAAGGTAGACTTGAGTCTCTTGTTGCTTGGTTGGTCAGCCATTGTTTTCTGGCAAGAGGAGTACTGGTTTTATTTTGGGGAAAAGCGGAGCCTATTTGCAAAATTTTGGAGAAAATTTTGGTTTTTTTTCCTTTTTTTTTTTTTTTTTGGTATTCAGCCTAACCGGAGATTATCGGGACAATCCTCAAGGTGAGTGAAGTGAAACCTAGGGTCAATCTAACTTGTGTATTCATACAAAATGACAGCAGTATATACAAAAAGCGGTAGACAGGTAGCATGGTATGTGCGAAAAGCGATAAACAGGCAGCATGCTGATAGGGTATAGGAAAACAGTAAACACGCAGCAGGATATATCATGAAATCCTACCCTGTGGGTCTTGTCTTAGGTTGGAAAGTTCTAGGATTATCTATATGCAAAGGCCGGTTTTGGTTTGAGGGGGTTCCTCAGACTAGAGCCAATATTTGCCTCCCCTAAGCCAAGAATACTGACGTGGCAAGGGTAGTAACGGCAGGCTGACTCATCATCGTCCAAGGTTACCGAGAATCCTGGGATGTCCTAACACCAGCAAGCTGGGTAGGGTAACCAAGACGCAACGGCGAGGCTAGTAACTATGCACGTCCAATGCAAAAATTTAACAACAAAATCTTTTCAAAAATCCCACAAATATTTTTCAAGTTTGGCTCGCTTTTTAAATTAATCAAGATCTTGAAATTTTACTCATGTAAACAACCGGGAAAGCTCCAGTCCAGACTGATCGGGCTTTCACCCTGACATCAATCCTTTCTAGTATAGCGTAAAGCATGTACTTGGTGTCAAGCTTTCGAAGGGTTGTTTTACAAGTGTAAAATGTCAAAATAAAGATTAATTAAAAAAAAATTCGATCCCCAGCAGAGTCGCCATTTTGTGGACGGTCGATTTCACGGGCATGTCCACCTGTTTTGGTTATGTTCGTGAAAAGGGGCAATCCGTGAAAAAGGAAAAAAAATTAGAGTCGCCACCTGGGGTTTAATTTCTGGAAAATGTTAGCTACCCGAGAAACCGTTTAGAAAAATAATGACTCTTATGCAGCTGAAAAAGGGTTTGATCTGCGAAAAGTAGAGATTTGGGTTCGGGAGCCAGGTTACCCGCAGAGAAGGTTTTGTTCGAAAATGCACCCCCCGTGCCCAGAACTTTCCGGTCATTACTAAACATTTGTGGGATTATTCTTTGAAAGATTTTATCGAAAACTTTATAACATGTAAACAGTATATCATGAAACAATAAACTTAAAGGAAATCGATAATGACAATAAGTTAAACAACACATAATCAAGTATATAAATGTTAGTAAATTAACTAGAAAGAGGAGATAAATGTGAAAACAGAAAGTGGAGGGGGTAAATTGCAATTAGACCCACTGGTTTTCGTCAGAAACAGAGCATCTAATTTCAGAAAATAGAGCATCAAAAATGTTTTCCAGTGACGCCGTACGGCGTATCAATTCACGCCGCGCGGTGCATCTAGGATGCCGTACGGTGCCTCTGTGCATTGTAAATTCCAAAAATTTCCATTTTTGTTCGATTGAAACCGACCTCTACTTTTATGCAAAAAGTAAGTTTGGAAAATGGTTTTGATGAGGGAATGTACCTCATTTTAGAAATGGCATCACGCGACAATCGATAATGTCGTGCGATACTTACCCGAGAGGCTCAAATCTTATTGAAACTTTTCCGTTTGAGCTTGAGAAAGGGCTACGGAGCTCCCCTCAAGCCCGTGGAGACCCCCTTCAGAAGATTGCGACTTGAAAACAAATTGTTATACCTCGAAACGGAACTGAGCGGACTGGGTTAGTTGATGACGGAAAATGGGCGCTAGGTTTTCGGATTCTCGCGAAACAGAGGTTCAAACAATAGGTGGATATGAATGAAACAATGGAATTTTCACTGGTTTTGTATGGAATGAATTTGGGTTTTCTTCTTGATATGATCTGACTGAGCTCTCGAAACCGTTGGACGGGGTTGGGTTTTATAGACGAAGGTGAGCTAGCATCATTACCGATTATCATCATTTAGACGAATATCATCATTGTTCTGAGCTGCTGGAAGAACCCGGGAATCCTGTTGATGGGACAAGGAACGCCGTACAGGCCTAGGGGTGCACACCGGCCCGCTAGCCCGCTCAGCCCGCCCAGTCCAGCCCGTTTTTTTTAGGGCTTGGGATAAATTTTTAGGCCCATAGGGCCGGGCTGGGCTGATATTTTAAGCCCGTTTACTAAATGGGCTGGGTTTGGGAAATTGCTTTGAGGCCCAGCCCGGCCCGATTATTTTAATACTATATAATATATATGTTACAGCTCCTAGTTGTTTAGGGTTAGAAATTAGAATACCTCGATGAAGTCGAAGAAGAGGCGCATCTCATCTCCACCTATTCGGTACGAACAGTGCCCTAGTTTTATAAGAACTTAGAACTTTGAGTTTGAGTATGTTATTACGGTTGTGAATTGTTATTATAGTTGATTAATTTTATTTGTGATACCATGTTTTAAAAAAAATAATAAATGGGCTTGGGAAATTAAAATTTTAATTGGGTTGGGCTTGGGTATATTAAATGAAGCCCGATCATAAACGGGCGGGGCTTGGGAATGCACAAATCTCGTTATTATCTAGTATAAGCCCGGCCCGAACCCGGCCCAGCCCGGTGTATGTGCACCCCTACGTACGGCATCAAAAGTGTGCCATACGGTGCATAGTATAACACTGCACGGTGCAAAGAGAATTTCAAGCCGTACGGTTCAGGGTTTTGGGCCGTACGGTTCAGGTGGGTTTGGGATTTTCGGCTCTTTTGATCTATCCGCCTCAAGTATCCATTCCAAAGTACATTTCGTGCATTCTTTTCATCATTGGGGACGCACAAGTTATCAAAAATTGGGGTGTCTACACCCCCGTTTGTTGCGAGAGAGTTAGTTATGCTTTTGATTTTTTTCAACAGCAAAAAAAAAAAAAAAAGGAATGGATTTTAGCACAGTTAAGCTCGTTTATATTCCTTGAATCCGCATACAACCATGTAAACATATTCTTAATCAAATGTGCCATAATCGGCAACAAGAAAGCTAATTTCCTTCCTGCAATCCGTATCTTATTAAGCAAGAAGTCAGAGCTAAATTTTCTTATACTGTCAAGCCAACTCCCTGGTTTTTTGTTTTGTTTTTGCAACAAATTCGCGTACCATCCATTTGGTGCATATCTTCCTGTTACTATTTTGATTTGGAAGTCTTGGACGTGTTTTCTTTCCTGCGATATAAGAAATTCAAAGCTCAATAAAGGTTGGATGATGCAAGTGGAGTGGTAGCCCAGTGGTAGGCACCATGTACCCCATGCATTTGACTGGACTCAAACCCCACTAACTTCAACCAACGATATTGACTTTCGCCGAGGGGAAAAAAAACTCGCATTGGTTGGATGATACTTTAACCCTCCCAGCCCCAACATGCGATCAGACCAAGGGCAGTGTTCTAAATGACTCACGATGCAATGGTCCCCTAGAATAATAGCGCACAGCGCGGCACGCTCCATATCAAACCATGGCACACTTTATTACAACGAGTAGAATTCTAAAATAGGCATAACTTTCAACACAAACACTTTTAAAACAAAATGTTATAGAACATAAACATTTCAATGTTTAAACCACCAAATGCTAATTACAACACACTTTATTATATCTCATTCATTTCGATGGAACAGAGCAGAGGAGAGGAGATTGATCACAGAGGAGATCGATCAATCTACTTCAAGTCTCCAACGCTGCTGCTGGCTGCCGCTAATGAGTAATGAATGATATAGATTTCGTCTAATTTGTAGGGTTAGATTTAAGGAATTTATCCAGTACATTGCCCACCTTTTGTGTATCATAAATTAATGGCTGACATCAATTGTGGCATAATATGATAAATTAAAAAAAAAAAAAAAGGCTAAAACATTTTAAGGCGCGTGCCATGTCGCCACTGTGCCTCGCCTTGTGGCGCGTGCCATAGCGCCATATCTGCGCTTTTGTGTTGTGTGCCTTGCCATGACCCCCCATAGAGCAAAGGGTACGCCTCGCCTCGCGCTATACTTTTTTAAAACACTGACCAAGGGCATGAATTTCCTCAACCCAGCTGGGCAAAAGCCGCAAAACCAATAGCCATGGACAGAATTTTATCTTTGGGGAGGCGAATGCACATGTAACCAATTCTTCAGTGACGATACTATATAATATAAAAGCTATCATAATCAATACTACTGTAATGAGGAGGTTTTTCCAGAACTGCAAGGTAAGGGTACGGGGATACATGTTTTCCTCACCCATCCCAGAAACATACAGCCCCTTCGCCATTCCATCCCCTCATGTATCAAAGGAGTAGGAGCATTGTGGCAGAGAGGTGACAACTGGCAAGAGGAGATGCATAGAATACAGAACTTTCTTCTCTCCTTCGTAGATCAACTATAGTAAGGGAAAGATTTACCAAACAAAAACAGAGTAAGGGAGGATAATTTTCAATTAGTGACACCAGATGACCAAGAGCAAAGCATACTATTCTATGTTGAGTGTTCGTAAGGAGAGATTAAATTAGTGACACCAGATGACCAAGAGCAAAGCATACTCTATGTTGAGTAGTTCAGTGTTTGAGATGCCATAATGATGAGTAAGGTGACAAAGGAAATGGGCTTTCAGACAGAGGGAAATGGCACAATAGCTTATGATTCAACTGTTAATTTGGCCCTCGAAAGCAATGACTCGGAAAACAGTTCTTATTTGTGAACCTAATAAGTTGGCAATTAAGAATCGTACATTTTATTGAGTTGAATAGGAGAATAAAATAGTACATTTTAGTTCTAAACAAAATCGCTAGTGCACTTGGACTCAAGTAAGTGGAGTCATGCGACTGTAATTCTATTCAGAATATGATTCTGCCCAACATCTGTAGAAATTAACACGAACAGCTCTCAGCAGAGGAATTTCAGGTTTCTTAACTTGAAGCTAGATAGACGAAGCCCTCAGTAATGCCATGGGCATTCTCAGCGTAGTGATGACAATAGTGCAATATGAAGAAACCATATTCAACTTGTTTCCACATGATCCTGGGGAGTTGATCATTGTACAGGGAAACCAATGCCAAAGTAGTTCTATAAACCACAAATAACCGAAAGCAAGATGGAAAACTTAAGTATTAACCAAGATTACAACTATGATAGCTCCTTCCTTCTAAAGGCATGAGATTAACTTTACTGGGATATGAACCACCTTTGACAACTTCAAGGTGCAAAACCACTGTTTATTTCAAGAGGTCCATCTTAGATCGCATAGTGCAAAGTTTACCCACAGGACACAGTTTCCTCAAAATGTTGTGCACAGCTCTAAGCATGTAAATATCTGCTTTGAAATTCTTGCTAGAAAGACAACGCCTTAATCAATACATATGAAAGAAATTATGGAATCATTGTCAAAATCAGTGCGTCATCTATGATGTGATGAAGTCAATGACATAAGAAATCATTTTCTTTTACCTTCTTAATCTGCCTAAAATGTCCTAGCCCCCACTGTTCTTTGGAAGCATATATAGCTCATACCATAATTCTTCATCCTTGTCTTTTCCCAGATGACCTCCCCACCCAGCTTCCAACGACCCATCTGAGACCCTCTGTCCGCACAATCCATCACCATGAACCAATTTTTATAAATCTAAAAGATGTGCAATTTGTTTCTAGGGAAAAAAATGTTCACCAACCACATCTTTTAAGGCTGCAAACCCAGCCACAGTAACTCCAGATCTAGCTCAAAAGCCATTACCAAATTTCCTGAATCCAAATCCAGCCAACTTTGATTACGATAGGCTGTGATAATTTGTAAATACTACATGATACGTGAATTTCATTATTGCTTTCCTCTTATAGCCAAGGTGACCTGTTCGGTTTAGAGTTTTGTTTTAGTTTTGGTTTTGTTGACATCATCATTTCTCTCATTTCTCTCTCTATCTCTCTCCACTCATTACACCTGCTTACATCATCAAAACTAAACTAAACTACAAACCAAACACAGCCATAATTTTTCACTCTCATAAGTTTAGGTTTTGACATTTTGTCCAGCTTCATCGGTTCGATTAGTGTTTTAAAAGGCTCAAGGCGCATCGAGGCGCCATGGTCACCAAGAGCCTACGCATAAGGCGAGGCGCAATTTATTAACATTAGTAGAAGTCTACTATAGGCAAACTTTCAACATAAGCAAACACTTAAAACTTCCAAATGTCATAAAACATACTCCCTCTGCCCCAAATTGTTGCTTCTGCTTTGGGAATCCAACTTTTTATGACCAGTACATAATTGTACCCAAAGAAAGCAACAATTTGGGACGAGGGAGTAACATTTAAATGTTTAAACCACCAGATACTAACCAAAACATATCATAAGAAACAGTTAAGCACATTCAAAAAAATCACAGTTTCAAGTAGAGCTAACAAAAACAATGAAGAAGCTGGGAAAAAATTACAGATAGCACAGAAGCAGAGAATAAGAGAAGAAGAAGAAGATGATGATGATGATTATGAAGATGGAAAAAAATTACATAGAGAAGAGAAGAAGAAGGAACTGGAAAAAAAAAAAAAACCAGAGAGTAGGAGTTGGAGGAGAAGAAGAAACTGGAAAAAAAATTACAGAGAATAAGAAATGAAACAGACCAGAGAAGGAGAAGAAGTTACATCGATTCTCTAGGGCTAAGGAAAACAGTGCAGATCAATTCCCTTCAAGACTTGGCTGCTGTGATAGACATCGATGAGAGTAGATCGATTCTCCAGGGCTAACGAGAGGTCCTCTTTACATTGAAGGAAATTACCCAATGCATTAACCCATCTTTATGCATCATAGATCTAGGGTTGAGCTGGATTATGGACTATCTGAATAAAGAGGTGCGAAGATCCATGAGGCACCCGCCACAAGCACCTTGCGCCTCACCTCGGGTTCCCGAGGCCCTAACGGTGCACCTCACCTTGCCTCATCACCTAGGTGTGTGAGGCGCACAACTTTTAGAACACTGGGTTCGATTACCAGTAACGAAAAATTTATCATTTTCCTACTTTGTACATAGTCAATAATTTCTCCACTTCAATCAATCTGTGCTTTATGATAATTAAATCATTTTGACTATCGCAAAACACCATAAAATATAAGGCAATAGGGCATCATACTTTTGTAATATTTTTGTTTTGTATAATATTAATATTGTGGGAGCTTTTATCACAATTTTTTTGTTTATGTTGAAATTATTCAGTTGGTATAATTAGTATAGGAGTGACATGAGTAGCGTAATTTGGGCATATGTTGAATTTGATGACGTCATGGAAAACACCCAGTTGTGTTAGAATCTTTGTATAGTTATTTTCCAAATCCAGGACCTGCTACAGTCCCTAATGACAGCTTTACTGAGTTCGTGTGACCCATTGAACACGTATGAGTAGGAACATATTCTTAACACCGTGACAGGATTTCCGATTAGAATAATAAGTTGAATCAAATCCTAATAACTAATCACATAATCAAGACAAATATCAATGCTATATAATCGCTAGGCGCTAATTAGGCGGAAGAGGAGTGCCTAGAGATTAGTCAGTTTTTTCATTTCTTTAGGAAAAAAACAAAGAAAGACTGAAGTAAAAACTAAAAGGTAGGCAGTAACAAATAACTAGTCAAATACAAAGTTTGATTTTCAAAGTTCAAAACCATATAAAATTAACTAATTAAGTACTCACACATAAAATCCTAAATACTCAAGAATCGAAGTCATAGACTAATAGGTTAATCTCCTCCTCTTCTTCTCCATATCCCTCCAAAATATGATCTCCATTGGACTCGAAGTCAAAATCCTTATCTATCTCCTAGGGCTATCATATGTATTATGTATATAATGAATATCTATGTAGCACGGACACCAACATAGATATGAACACTGACACGGATACGGAAACAGGACACGTGAATTCTAAAAAATAGACATGGAAAAGGCGGGGGAAACTGCAAAAATAAATAATTAATTAATTACACATATATAAATCATATATGTATGCAGTAACAGTTTATACACATAGTTATATACACCTTTTTTTTTTCATATTTAAGATATCTACACTGCTATATACTAGTATATATACTGGTACACACACATATATGTAAGATATACACCCACAACGAAAATATATATACCTGTACATACATACATATAAAATATATATACACAGCAAGAGAGTGTATATGCGGGACGTGTGTCCATGCCATGTCCCCCGAATGTCTTCTTCCAAAAAATAATTTAATTTAAAGGAAACAGCACGTGGCGCGCCCAATACGTGTCTCCGCGTGGGACACGGGTGTCCTCATGTCTGACACGTGGACACGGCGACCTCTAGAATGGTCGGTGCTTCATAGTTGAATATCTACATCTTGTTAAACAACACATAACACCGTATCCTATTTATTATTACACATGAAACGCCAAAATACTTCTAAAATTAAGAAATACACCCGGTCGCTTGGCTGATTAATTGGCAACTAATTGCTGACTACTGTAAAAATCCCTAACTACAGCCTAGACCCTAAGATCTAGGCATTGCGAGCCAATCTATTGCTGCCTAGGAGGCCAAGGCCGACTTTTAGAACCCTGAAAAACAAACATAGACAAGGTAACAAAAAAGCTTATGCAATTGGTCAAGGGACGCAAGACTGCCCTGAACGATGCACCCCTTTCTGTACGGATTTAGCTTTTATTCTTTTCCCGATGATACAACCTTCAAGTCCGCTCTCATCTACCAAATGGAGCTCACTAATTGATATTTGCCTGACACTCAAGATACTTGCTCAATTTAGAACTAAAAACTGTGAAGGAAATAAGACTATGGAGAAGAAGAGTTTTAATTTTATCTCAATCCCATTGATGAGTCTCCCTACCTTGTGTAAACTCGCATATAAATATGCAGTCTAATGTAATATAATAATATGTTGAAAATTTGAAATAAAGAGCAGCTCAGGTAAGGAGGGTAAATGGCATGAGCACCAATTTAATTACTTGTTAGATAAATTCCTTATCAAACGGCAAGCACGTGTGCCCATGATACTAATGGAATTCAACGGCTAAGGCATGCGAAACTCAACGGCTCCGGAGTAATCTAATATACAGCAAAATTATGACATAAGATAACAATCCCCCACATTGTTTAAAAATCCAGAAAAGTGCTTTTAATGTGCAATGAGTGTACGTGTGTTTCAGACTTGAACCTTCACTTAACGTCACCAAGTTTTAGTTTGAAAAACCTTAGCTAACTAAGTCTCGAACAATGTCCTTGAAATTTAACTTCCTCTTACCACAGAGTATGAGCAATATTAATAGTTCTGGAACGGCTTTGTGCATCAGGAAGTCATGTGCACATATCTGATAGTTAGGACTTAGGAGTGTCTTCGGGGAACAGCCCAATTCACACAACAGTGACATCAATGCCACACTCGCATAATTGTAGCCTCCAAGATCATTTCATAGAAATCTTAGTTCAGCTACCATAAGAGCTGAGCTTTTCCAATACCTACACATTACTGAGCACTATCACCATATAAATATGACCAAGAATTTCCCTTTAATTATTTTCATGCTCCTCCTAGTCACAAAACAGTTACGTTATTACCTATTGAGCCTTATTCATACGATCTCCAATCAATAAGGTTAGCCCCATTGTGTTGAGTAAAGACTTACCTAGCATGCTAATTTGTCAAATTGAGAATATGCAATGTTCTAAAAGTTGGCCTAGTCAGTAGGCGGTCACCCCCTATTTTAGGCCTACATTGATTAGGCGTTTTGTACATTACTACATTAGTCAGAAGTCGGGGATTAGAAGGCTAGGCAGCAACTAGTCGGCAGATCTATTTCATAATTTTAAAAAGTTTTAGGATTAGCTATGTGATATTAAAAATACGGTTCATTGTTATTTTAACAAACAAAATATGTATCAGAAAACGATATACGTACGCATAATTCATTAGCTTCTCTGATTTACATATCAACGATTCAAACCCTAGTCTCAAATATGCAAATTGTTGGTCTCCCACCCCCCAGTCCCTCTCTCTCAAACATTTGTTAAGCACTTAATTACAAATTGTTTTGAGCATTGAACATCGAACTTCGAACTTCGCATTTGACTAGTTATCTGTTACTATTCACTATTTAACTTTATAGTTGCTACTTTAGTCTTAATACTTCTCTTCATGGCCTTAAGCAATTTCTTACTCAAAACGTTGGTAAGGATTTTGGGAAGGTGGGCAGCCTTTTTTTTTTTTTTTTTTAACCACAAAAATAGCAGAAACAACTTATCTCTAGGCCTTGATTAGTCCCCAACTAGCTGGCCTAGGCACTAGGCGCCTCTCGTCCGACCGACTGGAGCCTAGCACTTTTTAGAACATTGAGAATATGCTGTATTTTTTTTTTCCTCAAAATTTTCAAATACATCATCGATGACTAAAGAATCATACTGCACAATAAATCTTATAGTAAGAGATCATTGTCTTCAAGCATCACACTTCTCAAACTAAAAGACTTCATTAATGCGTAGTTGCAAGTTGGCCAACATGCACAATTTTCAAAGAACATTGTCCAACACAAAATTATTGTAGTCCAATATGCTCATACAATTAGCATTGGCAATGGGTTGAATATTAAATGCGCACTTCGTTCCGAGCAACTTCCGCGGACTTGGAAAGATGAACAAACTTCAAATATGGGCATTTCACAAAATATGTCAATTGGAGTTTACAATCAAAATAAGCATATAGGTTGACCTGGCACGGGTACGAGTATGACAGGATTTTTTACATACCTGTGCTTCATAGCCTGTTACCAAATCAGAGTCAATCCTCATAGCATGCAGAGGGTGCAAAACCAACCTCAAGTTATTGAATCTCTATGCTGGCAATGGTAAATAGGTATTTTGAATGCTGATTGATTTTCCTTTGAAGGATTACTAATTAGGTTTGGGCATGTTTCATTGTTTGTGTGTGTGTGTGTGTGTGTGAGAGAGAGAGAGAGAGAGAGAGAGAGAGAGAGAGAGAGATTGTGCCATAAAAGCAGGAAGAAGGAAACAAGAGATCATTTTAATGTGGGGTGCTCTGTTTGTGAGAGACAAAGGAGAGAGGAAAGACTTTAGAAAGAGAGGAGAAATTTTACCCCAAGGTCATTTTGTGGGGGTCAACCTCAATTCATTTTCAGGGGCCAACTCTTACATATTGTCTACGCGAATAATAGTATGATTGGTAGGATTTCAAACCCATTGTAGGGGCCAAGGTCCCCAACCACCCCACCCTCCGTCTACCTATGTATCTTGGAGAAAGATTACCCCAATGGAAAAAGGGGTGTACAATCCCTAACCCCTAAGGAAAGCATGGTCTTAACTCTCACGTGCCTTGAACAACTCACAGGATCTTAAAAATCCTTTCTATAACTATTTTGGTTGATTATGTGATTCGTTATTGCTACTATTCCAGAAACTCCTATCAGAAACTCCTATAAAAGAAAGGAGAAAATATCCAACAGTATGCAACTGGAGAATGCACAAACTTCCAATAAAAGCAACACCAAAGATCTTTAAATATCAGAAACCAAGGTACCAAAACAATATTAAACATATTGTAAACAACAACATAATTGCAACAGCTTAGTTGCCTCATCAAAAAATGATCCCTAATCAAATTATGATGGAGTTACAAACAAACAAACCTTGCTACTCATTCAATTGTTGAAGTTCAGCCTTCAATTGCTCAATCTTGAGCCCCATAGACCTCTGAATTACTCCCTTTTCTTTCTCTGACAACTTTGCTAGCAGCCCATCGTACAAATCCAAAACTTGTTTAACTGCGTCCCGAGCACACTCAGCTTCTTCGTTGAAATAAACAGTTTCTTTGGATTCCAAAGCTGTCTCTATCTCATCCCTTGCCTCCGCAAACTTAAGGTTGATCTCGTCGACCTCTTTGCTCGTATCAATACTTCTGTATTGCCTCGTCGTGTTCCCCAAATTCTGGAACTCGGTAATTGCATAGTTTGAGCAGCTTGTTGGGCGGCGAAGTAAATGGTGGGTTTTCATGTGTTTTGGAGACGACACTGAGCTTGAGAGTGATCTCAAGATGAAACACGAACTGGGTATTGAAGATTGCTGAAAAGGGTGTCTGGAAAGTGATTTGCAGAGGGAGATTGCACAACGTTGAAGCATTTTGTATGATAGCGAAGAGAGAAACTAAACACAAGGGAAGAGAATAGAGAGAGGAAGTGATGAGTTTCAATGAACTGAAACCCTCAATTAGAAAAAACGGCGGTCGGTTGGGTTGGTGATTATCTCAGGCGGACTTCGTATGACCCATGGGCTTGGAAGTCACCTTGGGTCCAATTAATGGCCCCCTCTCAACCAGAAAATGGACTAACTTGGTTCGGCTGCTTATTTTGGCCCACCAAAATGCAACATTACATGACCCCGAATTGAACTCCCATCCAGTTACCGTCTAATTTGGACTTTTACTTGGTTCATTTTGTAAAGCTAAAAATAGATAGGTATATAAACAAAATAGTGTACTAAGAAGAAATGGGTAATTAAAGTTTCAAAATTATTTTTTGTCATCCCATTTTTCGTTTACCAATTTATTTTGCCGACTAAGCTTATTTTTTTACGCGAATGACCTATTCGACCAGCTCTAAAAACCGAATAATTCAAATCATTGTTCCGGGACCCACAAAAGCTCAAACTGGATCAAAAAACAATCCCTATTCTAGGCTCACAAAACCCAAACTGGATCAGACTGGGAGCTCCATCCATTTCACCCATTCAACTCACCACAATGACAAATTATGTCTCATTGAATGCGTCTCGTAATGACAAATTATGTCTCATTGAATGCGTCTCGTATGTGTATTACTAATATCAACGGTTGGGAATGGTATCACATCAAATGGTGAATTGGAGTCCATTAGTCTATGGAGATGTTCAAAACAGATGGTTGATGAAGCAATTTCCGAGGCTCCTCGAACAATTACCTGCAAAACAAAACTAAACTTGGAACACCGTTGTGATGTTGGCCTAATGGCCTCCGATGCCTAAGTCAGTAGACTGTTTGTTGCGGTAAATTGGAGCCAGAGTACTAGATTTATCAGAATGACTTACCTTCTTAGGATTATCTAGTTTAGTTTTATAGGCATTCGGAGTAGTAGAGTCTCAGTGGGACTTGGAATCTTGACCCCCTGTGGATAACGTTTTATCCTGTTATACCGTAATATGTTCGGTCTCTGATTCCCCGTGGGGATTGGATTTACAGTTTTTATAGTGTTTGGATAAACCCTTTGAACCTCTTAGGGTTATCTGTAAGCAATAATTTAGTGATAGGATCCTTTTTGTCCCTTCTGAACGGTACAAAAAGGACATCACATTCCGATGACCAGCTCAGCCACATACAACCGAGCTGGCCTATGCACCGAGCCGAGCTCTTATCACTTGTCCGACCTATGAGGTCGGTTATGACCTATCAACTACTCCCCTGTTTCCGAGGATCTTTTCAACCGATAAGATCATAAGGGAACATTTTAAACATTTGGCAGTTATCCCTTTTTCGTGCTTTGTGCGCATTAAATGCGGGTGTTAGAAGTCATCTCATGGGACAGGTGGCATCATTCTTTACATTGGTCATGCCTTTTTGTTTACGGCTGGGATTGTTTCAGAAGACAAAGAGAGAAAAGGAAGGCTTTTGGTCTTTCATCTTTCAAAAAAAACAAAATTTTCAAGACATCTTCTTCCTTTCCTGCCAAGACGATTTTCAGAGTGAAACTCTAGCATCAACTCCTTAGAGCCCATTCCTAGGTACGCTCTTCTCCCCTCCTCGTTGTTTTTACTTCTTTTATGTTTTTCGATCAGCGTGGTGATGCTGTTGATCCCACAAACCCCATCGACCCTTCATGGCCTTCTCCTAGTCACTTTCCCTTTAGCAGAATTCTAGTATGTCGTTAGGAATTACCACACTCCCCAGATTGTAGACTTTGCTCCCTTTCTGCTTATCTCCAAAACGAAATCTTCAACGAGTACATTTACTCTATCTCTAGTGATTATGGTTACCTCTGCGATGTATCAATGGAATATGACGAAATAAATAGAGACCTAGTACTGTTCACAAATTTGAGTGACGAAGAGATTGATGACGATTTCCCTCCTCTTCTAGGTCGTGAGAGTAGAACCCGTGCCCCTAGGCTAAACAATCTGTTGATTCCTTCCTTCCTTGACGACTACAGTATTGCTCAAAGGGAGCAATATTCAAATGGAGCAATATTCAGCCAATCTCTTCCGATCTTCTGTAACACAAAAAGACGTTGATGCCCTTATAGTCAAATACCAAATTCTTTCATCTATTAACTTAAGGCCTCCTTTTAAAACCGACCATGCTTGCTCTCGTTTAGAGAATGAAGTATGTTTATACATTGGGTCATTCGAGGGTGGCCTTCGTTTGCCTTTTCCCAAGATCGTTAGGGAGGTTTTGGAGTTTTATGGGCTTGCTCCAACTCAGATCACCCCAAACTCTTGGAGGCACTTGATTGGTTGCGCTGTTCTCTAGTGCGCCATGTCTGATGGAGCTACTCCTTTGTCTGTGGAAGCCTTTGTTAATGTATATAATTTAAAAAAGGTTTCGAGCTTCAATGGGTGGTGGTACTTCTCTGAGAGGGATGGTAAAGAGCCCATTATCTCTGGTCTTCCCACAGCCAATAAGGATTGCAAAGATAAATTCTTTTTCGTGGGGGGCTCAGGTTGGGAATTCCCTGATTGGTAAGACCCTAAATACCCCCATGTTCATAGGACTTAGGGAATCCCTTCTGAGGAGTGTAAGTTATATTTCTGATTGATTATCTGACTTCTCTTTGCTTTACATGGATCTCTAACATCCTTTCTGATCTGTTAACTAGGTTGGGAAAAATTTAGTGCCAGCGAAGAGAAGATCGTGGAGATTGCCAGAGCTCGGAGCTACGAGTTCAACTTCGTCCAGTTGCTGATTATGGCTGAAAATCTTGCTTCCTATCTGCTTGGACCGGAAGTTGGAAGTACTGCTCTTGCTTTAGAAAGAGGTATTAATATTTCCTTTTACCCATGGGTGTCTGACATTCTTCTCATCCCTCCCTTCAAATTTCTCAGCCAAGGGCGGAGGTGATGCAGGAAAAAGGATCAACAAGGCTTTCCTTGCTGAGCTCAAAGCCCAAAAAGTGTCCGTCCCGGCAGAAAGCTCGAGAAGGAGGAGAATTACTGAGCTGGATGTCAAGTCCTTTTTAGACTCTGGCATCAGCGATCTAGTGGATAAGGAGAAAGAGAAGAGAGAGAGAGAGAGAGAGAGAGAGAGAGAGAGAGAGAGAGAGGAAAAGGACGAGGAGACAAGGAAGAGGAATAAAGACGAGAGGGCTGCCAAAAAACAAAAATAAACTAAAGTTTCTTCCCCTCCATGTGTTCATTTGCAAGAGTAGAGAGATGGTCCCTTGATTTTGTTGGACAGGAAGCTTTGCTTGGAAAAAAAAGAAATGCTTGACCCGCCCTGCTGACGAGCAGGTTCTTGGTTCCACAGACCCTATGGCCCTCGGTACGGAGCACTCAATTGACCTTGGTCAAGTATTCATCTTTCTTTCCTCTTAAACTTTTGATATGCCTTTTGCCAGATTTTGATGACTTTTTCCTTCTCTCTCTTTTTTTTTTTTAAAAAAAATGCAGTATGTGGCTCGAGCTCTTCACCTCACTAAGCGTTATGCCAACCTTGTAGTTCAAAGAGATCAACTTTTGATAGCCCAAGAGAAACATGTTGCTGAGAATAAAGGGCTCACTGGTGAGTTGAATTCAACTAAGATGGCCAGGATTAAAGATGAGGGCGAGCGTAACGAAGCTCTAAAGAAGGTGGGTAACTTGGAAAAGTTTGTGGAGACTGGGAAGGCTCATATCAGCTCTATGCAGAAAGAGAAAGAATAGCTCGAGAAGGAAAACGTTGAGCTCTCAGAGAAGTTAAAGGATGCTCGCCGCCAGGCGATCAAAGATTTCATGGCCTCTGACCAATTCAGCAAGATGTCAATGACGGGTTTGAAGAGTGCAAACGTATTTGCACGAAACATTTTCCATCTATAGATTTTGTTGTGATCGAGCCTGAAGATGATACAGCCTCCATAGTTGATGGTGG
Organism: Vaccinium darrowii; assembly: GCA_020921065.1. Lineage (NCBI taxonomy): Eukaryota > Viridiplantae > Streptophyta > Magnoliopsida > Ericales > Ericaceae > Vaccinium > Vaccinium darrowii. The sequence continues at coordinate 18,287,641 of CM037157.1, forward strand.
TGACCACGATCAGGAGGATGATGCAGCTTCAACTCCAGTGGCTAAGGATCCACTAGGTCAGGACCTTGGAGGGAAACCTCAGACTGGCTTAGTGTAAGGCCAAACCTCTAACCACTCTCCTGAGGTCGTTATCGTCAGTCCTCCAAAGTCAAAGGATGCTTCTCAAAAGGCCTAGATGTCTCTTTTTAGAAATTTAGTCGTTTAGATATTTTTTGTGTTGTTTCGAACTTAATGCTTTGATTTGTTTAAAAAGCTGGAACTTGTCTGAACTCGAGTTGATGATATTATGCCTTGGTTTCCGTTTCTTTCCTTATTCATGCCTTTAACATATTGCGCTTTAGTGTACTGTGTTACCTTGCTGCTAAATGCCTTAGCATATATTCATGGCATAATATGTCCATACTCCCCTAAGTATGGGAGTATAATATGTTTATAGTGCCATACTTATTTGCATAGTCTGAGCTCATTAACAAGCTTCTTTTAATTAATTTTGCCTTAGCATATACTGCCCATACCAAAAAAAGTATGGGGGTATGACTTTAACTTATAGCGTCATGCTTACTTTGCACGTCCCGAGCTCTTATATGAGCTTCTTGCCTTAGCTTAATCGTGAGGACATATTGTCCCTCAGGTGCCGAGCTTAAGCTTATTAGCTTGGCCTTGGTTTTTGGTCCTGAGCTCGTATTGGACTCCAGATTTCCGTAGATTTGGGCTGAGTTGGGCTTCTGGCCATTACCTCGGACTTATAGCCTTCTTTGGCTTTTCAGTCTTCTTCTTTTTTTTAAAAAAAAAAAAAGCTGAAGCAGTTGGGATGGTCAATCCACTTCCTGGAATTATTTTGCTGAGCTCAATTTCTGTGACCAGTGCTTAGTTTTCATGTTTTATGTGTACTGAGCTCAGTTTCAGATCATTCATCAATGAAGATAAAAATATATAATTCTTATTAAGTACTTCTAACATAAGCATAAATGCTTGCCAAAAATTAAAAACAACTAGTAGCTACTAAGTTTACCATAATAGTTATTCATATAATGAATGGGAAACACAAATTAAAAGATAGTTTATCAAACCGAATGCAATTTTATCACACATAATACTTCTTGAGGTGCTCTGCGTTCCAGGAGTTTGGCACCTCTTTCCCTTTCATGGTGGCGAGTCTGTAAGCTCTAGCCTTTGAATGCCTCAATATCTTGTAAGACCCTTCCCAATTTGGTCCCAGCTTTCTGACCTTCCTTCCCGTAGGGGCGACCTTACGAAGAACAAGGTCATCAGGTCGAAAGCTACTGGGCTTAACTTGAGCATCATAATACTTTGCCATCCTTTGTTGGTAAACTGCTACCTTGGCCGCAGCTGCATCATGCTTTTCCTCGAGTAAATCCAGCTCAGTTCGAAGATCTTCCTCATTCTCTTGTTGGTTAAACGAAGCAATACGATTATTGAGTAGTTCCACTTCAATGGGGACCACAGCTAGCTTTTGCCCCAAAAGCCATGGAATATGGCGTCTCTCATGTTGCTCTCCTTGGAGTTGTTCGGTACGCCCAAAGGACTGAATGCAATTCTTCTGGCCATACCCCCTTAGCTGCTCTCAACCTCTTTTTAATTCTTTTCTTTATCTCCCTGTTTGACACCTCAGCTTGGCCGTTTGCTCTTGGATGAGCTTTAGAGGTATAATGTACATATATTCCCTTAGGATTACAGTACTCCCTAAATTCTGCACTATCAACATGTTTTCCCAACTCAGCCACGAATACCCTGGGAAGCCCAAACTTGCATAAGATGTTCTTCCAAATGAAGTCCGTTATGGCTTCTGTAGTAATTGTTGCCAGTGCCTTAGCCTTGACCCACTTCGTAAAATAATCCATTGCTACGATAGCATACTGGATCTGGCTTTTCCCTTTAGGAAGTGAGTCGATCAAATCCAATTCCCATTGGGCGAAAGGCCTCTCATTGGGGTTAGAGCTATGGATTGTTTATGTGATATATATTGGCAAACTTTTGGCATTTATCGCACTTCTTCACCATTTTCATGCAGTCATGTTGCATGGTTGGCCAATAATAGCCTAACCTAACTAGTTTGTAGGCTAGCATCCGCCCCCCATGATGACCTCCACATATTCCTTCATGGACCTCAGCCATTGCTTGCGCAGCTTTAGCCGTAACTAAGCATCTCAAATATGGAAGGGTGAAGCTTCTTCTGTAAAGCACATCTCTCATAAGAGCATATCTTGCAGCTTTGATCCTAAGCTTCCTAGCTTGAACCTTATCGTCTGGGACTTCTCCGTCACGGATATACCTGACTATGGGGTCAGCCCATGTTCCTTTGTACTCTATAACTTGTACTTCTTCAATGTTTTTTGCAATACTTGGAGTTTCCAAGTACTGCACCATTACATCTTTCGAGATTAGGCTCTCACTAGTCGTGGCTAGTTTTGCGAGCTGGTCTACCTCCACATTCTCCTCCCTTGGGACTTGGGAGATGCTAAATGTTTGAAACTTCTTGACTAGCTCTCTTACCAGCCTTAAACACTTTCCCATGTTTTCTTCTTTAGCTTCAGACTTCTTCATTTACCTGACCAACTACAAGTTGTGAGTCGCTTACGACTACAAAAGACTTGGTGCCGATGGCTTTAGCAAGTTGGATCCCTGTTATCAATGCTTCATGCTCCGGTTGATGTTGCCTGGAATTTAAACCTCAGGGCATACTTGAACTTGTTTCCTTCTGGGCTCTGAAGTACTAGTCCTGCTCCACCTGCAATTTTCGTTTTTGACCCATCCACGAGCAAAAGCCATGGCTCGTGCTCTTCATTGTTAAGTTGGTCTGGCTCCGGGTACATATACTCTACAACAAAATCTGCCAAAATTTGTCCTTTGATAGCCGTTCTTGGCTGATAGGTTATATCAAACTCCCCCAGCTCTATGGACCATTGTATCAATCGACCAGAACCGACTAGAAGTTTCAGGGTTTCAGGGCTCTTCTCAATGGCTGATTTGTGAGTACTTTGATAGAGTGAGGTTGAAAGTAGGGCTTTAACCTCTTTGTTGCTCTTACCACTGCAAACGTTACTTTCTCGATCCTTGGATACCTTGCTTTGGGCCCTCTTAGAGCTCGACTTGTGTAGTACACTGGTGTCGTATTCCTTTCTCTTCCCGAAGCAAAACCAAGCTTACAGCATGAGATGACACTGCAATGTACAAGAACAGGTCCTCGCCCGGGATGGTCCTGTTGAGCAGAGGTGGTGACTACAAATATTCCTTGAGCTCTTTAAAGTCCTGTTCTCCTTCAGGTGTCCATACAAAGGCCTTCTTCAGAATCTTAAAAAATGGTTGACACTTATCAGTGGACCTTGACACAAATCAGCTGAGAGCGACCACACATCCTGTTAACTTCTGGACTTCCTTTGTTGATTTTGGAGGACACATATCAAGTATGGCTCTAATCTTTTCCGAATTGGTTTCGATCCCTCTTTGAGAGACCATAAAGCCTAAAAACTTTCCGGAGGCTACCCCGAACGCGCACTTCGTGGGGTTCAACTTCATTTTGTACTTCCTAAGCATTTCGAACGTTTCCCATAGGTCCTCCTTATGCTTATTCCGAGCTGTGCTTTTTACCAGCATATCATCCACATAGACTTTCACATTCCTCCCAATCTGAGCTTTGAAAATTTGCTTGACTAGCCTTTGATAGGTTGCATTCTTGAGTTCAAACGGCATGACTTTATAGCAATAAAGTCCTCTATCGGTAATAAATGTAGTTTTCTCCTCGTCTTCCTCGTACATCTGGATTTGATTATACCTTGAGAAGGTATCCATGAAACTTAAGAACTCATTGCCATTTGTGAAGTCCACTAGCTGATCTATCCTAGGAAGAGGAAAACTGTCCTTCGGGCATGCCTTATTAAGGTCAGTGAAATCGACGCACATTCTCCACTTTCCATTGGCTTTTTTCACCATTACCACATTGGCCAACCAATTTGGGTAGTAAACTTCCCAGATTGACTTAGCCTTGATCAATTTCTCAATCTTCTTCGCTGCTGCTTTATTTCTTTCTGGTGAAAAGGTTCTCTTCTTTTGCTTCATAGGTCAGTAATCTGGGTCCACCGCGAGCCTGTGCGATATGACCCTTGGATCAATCCCTGGAATGTCATCATGCGACCAAGCAAAAACATCCCTATTTTCCCATAGGAACTCCAGAACTTCTAACTTTATTTTTGGATCCAGGGTTACACCGAGCTTAATCACTCGCTCAGATTGGCTTGGTTCCAATTCTACTTTAATGTGATCTTCAACAGGCTCTCCTTGGACGAGCTTGTCTTCATCCCATACATCCACATTATCCACTACATATATCTCTATGGGAGTATCCTTAGAGTTCTTTAGTGTGCAATTATAACATTCCCGAGCTGCCTGCTGGCTTCCTCTTACTTCTCCGACTCCCTCTCCAACTAGGAACTTCATTTTGAGGTGGTAAGTGCATACCACGGCTCCTATCTTGTTTAAAATTAATCTCCCAATTATCAAGTAATAGGCCGATGCCCTATCCACTACCATAAAATCAACCATATGGGTTACTGAGTTTCATTCCGCTCCGATTGTAACTGGAAATGCAATTCTGCCCGTATGCTGAATTGGTCGCCCAAGGAATCCCATAAGGGTTGACTTGACTAGCCTTAATATACTCATCTCAATGTTAAGTTGTTGAAATGATAAAGTCAAAACCACCAAACTTCGCAATTAGGTCCTTAAGCTTGTTACTGGCTAGTTTCTGAATGCTCTCAATCTTAACCAAATCTCCAGTTTGACCGGATATCTGCCACCATTTCTTGAGAACTTTCCGCGGTGTTTGTTGGAAGCAGTTTTTGAGAGATTGAAGTCTCTCTCTTAGACTAGACTCAAACGAACAGGTGTGATGCAACGGGTATCCCAGTATTTGCTCCAGATGTTGTGGCACCATGGGGCATAGTTTATTATGGCAAAACCAAACAAGGTTTGATGTCCGACACTGATGGAGGATGTCTCTCTGCTACTCTACTGAAGGGAACCCTCTGGAATTGGTTAATATCTTTCCAAGCCTATCGCATAACGGAAAAATTCCAGAAATTTCTAAACTGATGCAACCCAATTGCTTCCTTACATCCCACGATGGCCACCATTTCTTTGTATGCAGTATTGCTTCTTGTATGGTCATTGGAGGCTTTGGAAGAATATGAAACTTATTCTTACTGTGTACATAGCCTTCCTTCCTACTCAACGCTGAAAAAAACTGGTTGTTCGCAAATTCTGGCTCCATTCCGTATAAGAACTGTGATATCTTCATCCAAGAGTCTCGAGACAAATTCATTACATTTTCATAGAAGCAATATGGACGCTTAGATACCATTTGATCAACACTCTTGGATGACATCGTTCGGGAAAGTTTAGTAGACGTTTCAAATTCATCCATACGTTCCGTTTTACGGCCACGCTCTCTTAGGGGTACAGGTGTGCAAAAGCTGCTGGAATTAGAACCCATTTTCCTTGCTTCTAACAAAATTGGTCCACAAGAACTGCTCAAATCTTCATCATACTCTTGTTTAGAACTTTTCAAACCGCTCAACTCATCAATATATTCTTCTTTTGGTCTTTTCCCTTTGTACTTCCCTAAGTCAATGTCCATATTATGAGAAACACCTCCTGCACTAAAGTCTTCAATCTTTACTTTCATTGGATCAAAAGAACAGCTTCCTAGATCATCTCTCACCCCTCTAGCCCGTGACTATAATTAGTTTGACTAGTTGAATAATTCTTGCTGAAAGAGCTAAAAAGATGCTGCAAGAAACCAAAAACTATTCGCGTCAGTAAACCGGCCAATAGAAGCAACAGGAGCACATATGTCCACATTACCACATTAAGCAAGGGGAGAACCGATAAGCAATAAAATTGCTTAGTAACAGTGTTACGCAAGACTAAGACATCCTCAGATACGAAGCTAACAAGAACACCTGGAAGCAAAACAAAATTGAGATCTCATTTCAATTTATTGTCTCAGATCTAGCAAGCATTTTCTCGTTTAGAAAAATCCAATGCAGGTTTTGGCTCAAAGGGGATTCATTAGAATTGTCAAAACCAAAGCATAAACATCAAGGCAACTGGGCTAGATTTGCAAGATCTGCTCCATCAACTTAATCACAGAGAGTATGCTTATTAATTTCAAGGCAAGAACATTTATTCAATGGTAATTAGAGAGAGAGAGAGAGAGAGAGAGAGAGAGAGAGAGAGAGAGAGATTCTTTAGCGGTTATATACTAAGCAAATGAGAAGATCCACAAACAAACATAGTTGATAATAGAAAAGGATAAGAACCTTGTAACTGGAATTGCAAGGACCCGCAATTTCATTTGCACAGATTGAGTCGGCAAGTTCGGTAATCGAAACTTCTGAACCTGAAAAGACATCATAGGAGATTTGGCAACAAACTGTTTATGCATGCCCTACCTAGAACATGGATGACATGACTATTGAGTACAAATAAACAAATTTCTTATGAAACCAACTGTTGTCAGTCACATTCCTAAAAGAGATGGCACCATCGAAAAAGATTTTATGTTGGGAAAAAGAATTTGATGAGACAATCCCATCATATAAATAAGCAACAGAAGGACATGTAAGGAAGGATGTAGGTTCTTAAAAGGAAAATAAACAGATATCACCCATATCTACAGGCAGTCCACAAGGACAAACAAAACAAAGTTAAGGAGCCATTCAAGCATGATAGCTTGGTTTGATGCCCATTGCACGTGTCATTGAGCCCCAGTTGTACACTCTCTTCGTTCTACGGACCCTTGTAGATTCTGAACTTCATTCGCGAAGGAACCGGAATTTGACGGGCCAGCCCTTATCGTTTCAGTGTTATTTGGTTTTTAAACAGGGTTGTTTGGAGAGATAAAATCTTCATTTTCATATTGAAAACCAATCCAAACATACTGAAAGCCAATCCAACCAGGTCAAGAAAACTTGAAGAGTCCCAATGAAACACAATCCTCTCATCATGTGCTTAGTAACGGTTTTCGCAGTTCATTTCAATAAATAGATCTGGTGATTTGTAGGTCTCAATGAGAATGTGTTATAGCGGCTAAGAGTCCATTTCATCTTTTCTTGCATTATCATGTAGCTCTCAGCTTTAATAGTCCATTCATGTTCTCTGTCTAGGGGAGAATGGACTCGCCGAGCTTCCTGTATCCATTAGTATTCTTTTCACCCTGTAATTAGCCACGATTATGCTAATTACTAGTGGATCGTCATGAGGATACTTTATTCCAACTTCATCTTCCTCCGAGAAGACAATGGGCGACGTTCCAACTTAATTATCTTGCTCGGCCTTTCAATAACATTAACCTCAGTAGGCTCTTCCTGACGAAGTTTTTGTAGATGAACTTTTCTTGCTTTATTCGAATCTCCTCCCACGCCTGGACCTCCATGGATTACGACTCTCTCCCCAATTGGGGTGTTTTGGATTTTCCCCTTGTTTTGATTGTTATTGGGGCGATCTTCCTTTCTGAGGTCTTCTATCTGCTATTTTAGGTCGATACAATCATCGGTTGTAAGGACCCGTATTTTTGCATAATTTCCCAGAATACTATTGGGTAAATGTGAGGAAATGAAAACTTAGTTAAATGGATCAATGTGAGAGCATTAGATTACATTTGGGTCTTTTAATGGGGGGTTGGGGGTTGTAAGTGTTAAGTGGGAGGTGTATATATACATGTGTGCATACAATATATGACAGAATTCACCCGTTTTCTCCATCTCCCATAGCTGCCCCTCTTCCTCTCTCTCCCTCTCTCAATTTTCCTCCATTGTTATACCTCAAAGCTCCACCAAAACCAAATTCCTTCAAGGTTCCACCATAAAACCTTCTCCTCTATGTGATTTCAAGCTTGTATTGCGTTCGTTTCGCACCAAGAACTCACATTTCGGGTTGGAGCTCATTGGAGGCTAGGGCTTTCATTTTCTCACTCATTTCGAGCTCAAATCTTGAGGTAGGAAGACAAATTCTACTCCCTCTAGTTGTATCTATGTGATGTATGACATATATCTTGCTCTTGTTCTTCAATTCCATCAAGTTCTTGATTTGCTCTCATAAGTGGGTTTTGTTCCATTGATTTTGTGATCTATGATTGGGATTGTTGTTGATGCAATTGTTGGTTGCTTTACCCTCCCTTGATGTCCATTAGTTGCTTGACATTTCCAATTTTTGGCCTAAAACATCATATATGCACTTGGGTTTAAATTTCATGCTTTGGGAAAAATTCGCAGAAAATCTGGGTTTCCCCAACCAGTCGAGCAAAAACCTCCAACCGGTTGGGCGCTTCTAAAAATTTCGAACGAATCTGTCTCTGCCCAACCAGTTGGGCTTTTCTGAAAAATTGTGTTTGTCTCTGTTTTGGTCCAACCAGTTGGGCAAAAACCTCCAACTGGTTGAGAAATGCTAAAATATTATGTTTTCATCCATTATCCTCCCCTTGAATATTGGACACATCGTACATCCCTCCAACTTTATTTTGGCAACATTTGGGTAATGTAAAGAGTTGGTTTGACCTTTCAATGCAAATGATAATTTTGGCACAAAGTGTAAAGTTTTGAGATGAGTTTTGAATCAAAAATATTTTATGGATAAATGTGAACTCTAGGGATCATCCGTTTGGTGTCCCTAGCCAGGGGTGCACGGAGCCCACGAAATCCAACAGGGTGCACAGAGCCCATAAAATCTGGCAGAAGGATACTTCCCTAATAAAATTGATGAATATTTTCTTATGAAATGTCGGTTTTGATGAAATTGGAATAACTTGGCGTATCTGGCAAAAATTGGCTTTCGGTATGCGAAAATGAGGATTTTGGTAACTACTTGGACTTTGGTTGGATACTTAAAAGTTGTTTTGGAACACTTAGACGTATTTTTGACACTAGGATACATTTTAGACACGTGAACACATTTCGGGTACTTAGTGGTTGAGTTAAAGCCTTTTGTTCATCCTACCCTTATACATTGGTCGTGTCCATCATCATACCCACTCATTATGCATGTATCATGTTTATACACCTAGCGATGGTAGAATAGTTTTCCTACTGGGCTAGTGAGCTCAACCTATCAATTTTCAGGTACTCGGCATGGAGCATGAGATGGATGCATGAAGTGTGGTTGCATAGCGTTGGAGTTCATCGAGCATGAAGTTATTTGCCCATCTTTGTTTTATATTTTTGAAAGATGGTTTTGTAACTTCTATATGTTAATCTTTTGACTATTTGGCTATTGTAATAACTCTTAAAACTTGATACTTATGCATTTGGGCTACGGGTACTCGTAGTTAGAACTCATTTATTATTTATGGTGAGAATGTATCCATTTTGACTTTGATTATTCAAAGGGTGAATGTAAGACTTTGACTTGTTCCACGTGGATATTATTTATTTTTGGTTTATTAAATTTGAGGGCGTGACATCGGTCATGTGACCGTGGTCACGATGAAATCTGCACCATTTATCTTTCGACCTCTTGCTCGGGTCAAAGCGTAGCTTTCCTGGCCACTTGAGGTCAAGATCGTTATGCAGATCATCTAGAATTTGCTCTGTTGTGGCCACGAGCGGGGTATACTGTTGGTACTTTTCTGGGGGGGCCTCCCTTCTTTGCCGAGCCCTTTTGTTCTGACCTCCTTGCTCTAGAGTCTTTACTCGTTCCTGTCAGCTTTCTCTTGCGCTTCTCGCTCTATCCTACTTGGTAGGGGTTGAAATCACCATTGTCATCCCTAGAACGTCTTGCATTCAGGGCATCCTCTGCATTCATGTGTTTCTAGGCTCTCATCATGAGCTCAGCAACAGTGATGGGGGGTTCCTTGGTCAAACTAAACAAGAGCTGGCCCGAGTTCAATCCTGCTATATATGCTGCAATGGAGACCTGATCTTCAATAGCCTCCACTTGTATAGACTCCTTAGTGAACTTGCTGGTAAAATCTCATAAAGATTCACGTCTACCCTGCTTTATTGTGAACAGATAGGTCGAAGATTTGCTATCCTTCTGCCCTGCTATAAAGTATCTTACAAAATACTTACTGAGCTCTTTAAAGCTGCCAATGCTATGAGGGTTAAGCTTGTTAAACCACATCTATGCGCTCCCTCTCAGGGTGACAGGGAAAGCTCAGTACATGATCTCGTTGGGCACTGTTTGCAACATCATCGATTCTTGTAAGTTTCTTGATGGTCCAATGGGTCCGTGGAACCATTGAACGTATCAATATGAGGCATCTTGAACTTCCGCAATAGGGGTTCCCTCATTACTTCTGGAGTAAAGGGAGAATCTGTATTCTGCACCAGTTCTTCCACTGTAGTAGGGGCTTTTCCTTTTACTTGCTTTGTAAGGCTCTCTATCTGCGCTATCATGGTGGCCAGCGGATTTTGATCATTCCATGGACGTTCCAAAGGCCTTCTTTCCGGCCTATCATTCTGCAAATTTTGATTCTGACTTTCTTGATCACCTTCCGCCCTTTGTGAACGGTCATCTTAAGCGTTATGGTTTGAAGGTTGAGGATGAGTGTTCTGCGGTCCCTACGACCGTTGAAGTTGATTTCGTAGTTCTTGATTCTGCTGTTGCGTTTCTTGCAGCGTCTTGGTCAATATCTCCATCTGGCGTTGGAGTGTTGCATACATCTCAGGTGCCACTACCGGCGGATTTCCTGGTTCGTCGTTTCTTTGGTTTCTCTGGGAAGCCATTGATCGAGTCGTTACCATACACAGAAAAAGTTCACTGCTTGGAAAAGACGTTCCCCACAGACGGTGCCAACTGATAAAGCAATTTTCGGCGCTCCTCGAACAATGACCTGCAAAACAAAACTAAACTTGGAACACTGGTGTGGTGTTGGCCTAATGGCCTCCGACGCCTAAGTCAGTAGACTGTTTGTTGCTGTAAATTAGAGCCAAAGTACTAGATTTATCAAAATGACTTACCTTCTTAGGATTATCTAGTTTAGTTTTATAGGCATTCAGAGTAGTAGAGTCCCAGTGGGACTTGGAGTCTTGACCTCCTGTGGATAACATTTCTGCTGTTATACCATAATATGCTTGGTCTCTGATTCCCCGTGGGGATCGGATTTATAGTCTCCTTAGAGTTTGGATAAACCCTTGGAACCTCTTAGGGTTATCTGTAAGCGATAATTTAGTGATAGGATCCTCTTTGTCCCTTCTGAACGGTACAAAAAGGACATCGCATTCAGATGACCAGCTCAGCCACGTATAACCGGGCTGGCCTATGTACCGAGCTGAGGTCTTATCACTTATCCCGTTGAGGTCGGTTATGACGTATCAATGGTGAACATAGGTTTAATGCTATAATTGGGAGAAAGTATGATTTCACGTCATTCTTGTCTTGTTTATAAATCTAACTGTTTTAAATGAGGCTTTTCTGTTTTGGTCCGGATTCGCACTTGTTGGATGGTTAAACAAATCAAACTGCACGAAGTCAACTCATATTTAATCCATCTGAGCTTATTTTTTAGGCTCATTATCATTTCAAAAGAGTTTTAATTAAATTAATTAAAAAAAACTCTACTATAATCAAGCTCGTCTGAGATTGGGTTGACATAAACAAAGCAGACTAGAACACCTTTTCATTTTTTCCTTTCTTTTTTTTTTATTTTTCCTGGCTTAGTTTCACCACTCTACCCGATTTTGCTTATTGCAGCCAGGGGCAGCTCTAGGCATAGGCCGACAAGGCGGTCGCCTAAGGCCTCTAGCTTTCGGCCCAATAGAAGGGCCCCAAATATAAGATCATAATAAATAGTAGGAAATTGATATTCACGCTCCCAATTTTGATGCAGGCACTCCAAGCTATAATAGTTTTCCAAAACTACCCTTTTGCAAGTTTCATGATTTATTTCAGGCACTCCAAAAAACCTTTACTCTTTTCTTTTACTTCAAGCACTCCAAAAAAGTAGATGGTTTTTTTTTTTTATCAGAAAAAGCAGATAGTTGCTCAACTCCTTTTACTGCACGTCACTGAATTGCCTATTTCCATATGTAATGTTTCCTTGATAGAGTTTTTATGCTATTGTCTCCATGTTCTACACCAGGACAAGTGATCTTCGGGCTATGATTGTAGAACCATCCTTTTATCCGTGCAAAGTCTCTTGGGAGTTCTGTTACTTTTCCTGTCAAGAGTTCGCATAACTTCGGCGATGTGCTTTGTTTGTCTCACTATGAATTCTAAAATGTAGATTTGCAGCCGTTACGAAGATTTTGAGAAAAAAATGCTAGATAATGAGTACGAAAGTACGAAGATCTTGTGTCGCAGTCGTTACGAAGATTTTGCAACATCAACATTTTCAATTGTGTGTTGTTTATTTTGGAGAATTCTAGCAATGTTTAGCTTAGTTTTTTTTTTTTTTTTGCAAAGCGGCGTGAATCAATCTGACATAGATGCATGTTTAATGTTAATTTGGAACCTAATGTTTATTTATGTTGTGAATATTTAATGTTTGAAGCCTAATGCTAATGTTAATTAATGTTTAGAACCTAATGTTTTTGTTTAGTTTTGGTTCATTTTTTCGTTTGGAGTGCCTCAGTAAATGAGGAGATAATTTGGGGGTGGAGTGCCTCCAGTAATTTTATATCTTGAAAAGGATAATTTTGTAACTTTATTAAATTTTGGAGTGCCTGCATCAAAAAAAGGAACCCCAAAATCAGCACCCTAAATAGTATTATTTATGTCAAAAGTTTTGCAAATACGTTAGTTAGTTGTGTTGATTCATGTTATGTATCCTTGATGACGCGGGTTTGATTACCACTTACTTCAGTTTAAATGCGTACTTTTTCCCAACTTTTTCAAAAAAAAAAAAAGCTTCCAATTGATAGTTCAAGCTGATATAGTAAATAGAGAACAAATGCGAGGCCGTATTATCAATTTTTTCTTGTTTTCTTAAGCCCAAAAATCTCAGGGCTGGGGCCTAATTGCAGCAAGTAGAGCAAAAACACAGTAGGTGAATAATTTGGATTTAGTAATTGTACCCGTTTTGTCACCTGCTAGAGGTTTAAGATCACCAAAACCACTAGTGGAACTCGGACGAACGGTCAAACCCAACCCAAACCTTAACAAATCCTCCATATCCCAACCACCCCATTTACCTACATAAATAAAAACTTACTCCTACCCGTGGAACTCTTCAAAGGAATTTCCCAATGGCTCGTCCACTTCACCATCTTCTTTCCAGCTTCTCTCATTCAACCTATGCTGCGATGACCCTTCTCTTCTGTGCCTATGCACTTTTCATGTGCGCTTCTCACTCTCGCAAGTGGCGCCGATGGAAGGCCTGCTTCGACCATGGCTACTACTACGACAGAGATCCTGTCATTGTACAACTCGACAACCAAGAGGTTATTCACGGGTTCCGGTTCGGCAATGAAGAAGGCATCGCGCCTAGTGGTGAAATTTCATTGTGGCAGAAGAACATACTCATGGGTGGGAAGTGCCAGCTCCCAGATTTCTCTGGCGTCATAATATATGATTCCACCGGAAATGTTGTTCCTCCGGCAAGAGCTTCTCGCGCGCTCCCCTGCAAATGATGATGTAGAGTTGAAAGTTCTTGAAATCAAAGGTCCTGGGTAGTTAATCTTCTAACGTTTCGTGTTTATCGTCTGCACTACGTTTTTTGTATCCAATATGTAATTTTACGGTTGCCCTTTCACATGTCAAAAAGAGAACAAATGAGATGCCATGTTGTAAATTCACATGTACAAGATCAAAAGAGGAAGTACGGAAGTTAAAAATGGAAGACAAAAATCTCTACCCAAAGTCAACTGTATCATTTTGACCATCCGAAAGTTGAGGACAATAATCAATGATATTTTCTGTTTCACTAGAATATAAACATATTTTTTATAAAGCAAAAGAACAGGGACAAAAGAAACACACGAAAAGAAAAACAAATATTCAAATGCAATCTGAATAATGTACATCATCCAAAATTGTGAATACAATTTTACTTGGATCTCAATGACTCTTTCACATTAGACAAAGAACTACGCCCCCTGAACCCCACAACATTTAGTTTTGATGTTCTTGATTTAACAGCGCCAGACATTCTGCTGTCTGCTGTTTTCCTCCCACCAGAAGGTGCCCTTTTTGAACTACTTGCAGCTGAAAATTTTGGTGCCGATTTCCTCCCACCAGAAGGTGCCCTTTTTGAACTACTTGCAGCTGAAATTTTTGGTGACTTGGACACATTCATCGGTGTCTTTGTAGTTTTGGATGAAGCATAAACTTTTCCAGATTTTGGACCTGAGGTCTTTCTGGGAGATGAAACCTTTCCCCGGACACTTGATGGTTTCAGCACGGATGCAGATTTACTCTTGTTTTTCAGGTTCGAAATTTTCATGGATTTTGAGTTCTTTTCTGCGGTTATTTGGGACCTGGCAACATCCCTCCTTAAGTTATCTAAAGTGAGGGATTCCAAGCTCTCATTCTTCATTATGGCCTGCTCAATACGGTTGGAAAGCATCAAGTCCTTCTTTGTAACTAAACTTGTCACCTTACCTGTTCAAAGAAGGTATATTGATTAAACAACTCGGCAGAAAACAAGCATGTGTTTAAAGAAATCAACAAACAAAGTGAAATACCACTTCACATAGCCAAAAGGGAATTAAAAGCAAAACGTAATTAGAACAAGTCGAAGTACGAAGTCACAAAGGCAAAATAATGGATCATGTCGCCAAGAAGCTGCATTTTTTGGTATAAAATACCTTTAAGAATGATTCGAGCAGCATATGAATTAGAAATTTTAGATAAGTGTGAAGGGTTCCGCCTGATCAGATTCAATATTTCATCCCATCTAGCTCAAAATATGTAGTAGGTGAATTAAGCTAATAAACTCAACCATGGATTATTAGTTTATAGTAACAACATTGTTTACACAAGCGACAGTTTCTAAAGTGTGTGTTTGGTTTGCTGGACTGGAAAATGGAATGGAATAGAAAACCCAATGAAATTCAATTCCCATATTTGGTTTGTAAAAATTAGATGGAATACCAATTATTAGTAGAATCACTATTCCTCCAAATAAGGGAATTTACATTCCTCAGAAAAACTACACAATTCTGATTCCATTCCTTCCCAAACTCGCGTCATATACCAAAACCAAATTCCCGACTTGCCCCCCAATCGATCGAAGAGCGCTCTCTCCGCCGCCATTGCACCTCTTCCGCTGCCGGCCCACCTCCATCTCCATTAGATCGGTATGTATCCTCTCAAATCTCTCTCGGATCTGAGACCTGTTTTGTAATGAGTTTGAGTTTGAGTTTCAACTGATTACTCTCTCTCTCTCTCTCTCTCTCTCTCTCTCTCGCAGATTGTAGTAGGTCTTTCCAGAGTTGTACCTCTCTCGTATTCACTTTTTTAGTTTGTAACTCTGTTCTATCAAAACAGTTCATATATACACTACAGAACAGTTCATATATATGAACTGTTTTGCTCCTTTGAATGATTAGAGGTGATAACGTGCCTCCTATTGTTGTTGATCTCATTATTTTTTCCTATTTATCTGGTTAATCTCATTATGTTTCAATGTGCTAAAATGTATCCTTTTAATCTATTTAGTGATTTGGGGTTAATATCTGATTTTTGCCGCATGAATCTGATCCGATAATCCAAAGAATCCGAATCCGATTAATCCCATTTCAATAGGATTGGATCACGATCCCGGTATCGGATCCTAGACATATTTTCCGCAATACAATAGGATGCCCAGGGAAGGGAAATGGAGTGTGGAGACACTTCTTGTAGAAGTCTTCAATGGTTGAATAGAACGAGGATAAAGCAATGTGCTATTTTTTGGTACAAGAGCAGTTCTCAGGAAAGTAAGCCCAAATTGAAATTGAGATAGCAGTATAAAACACAAAATTGACTTCACGTCATTATATTGTTTTCTTCCCCTGAATTTTATCCCTAGCCCTCTTTATTTGTTTTCATTGATGCTAATATCACTCGGCGATTTGTGTTACTGAACTTCAATTTTCATGTTGATTCACAGCCACAAGGATGGAGCTAATTGGAGGAATAGGAGTTTCCCACACTATGACATGCTTTTAACTGTCTTCAGGAAAGACGAGGAGAGAGAAGATTTTGTGAAGGCTTTGCTTAGGGGAGATCTGTCAAGTTAACTGCTTGGTGTAGTTATTTCAATTCGCTTTTTTCCAACAAAAAAAAGAATTACTTTGCATGTTAAAATTGAAAAGAACAGGCTTGATTTCTACATTTATCTTCATGATTCGGTATTTGTCTGAAGTGGGTTTTGATTCGTATGGTAGCAGGTCACTGTTTGTTTGGTGTGCGATTCTTTTTTGCCTTATGGTTTTAAATTTGTGTGGTTTGCTTCACTAAAGAAGGCTCTGGTTTGTTAAAACCATTGAAATGTGATTCTAGCATACCAAACGTAGGAATTGGAATGAGAATTCCATTCTTGCTATGGATTCCCAGCCACAGCCAAACATGGGAATGGGAATTATGATACCAATCTCAATTCCTCCAATTCTATTCCATTCTCAATTCAATTTCAATGCACATTCCATTCCATACAACCAAATGTAACCTAAGTATCCCAGTTTTTTCCTTTTTGTTAATTTTCTATTTAAGAAAGCAAAAAAGATGAAGTAGGTAAATACCTTTAGCACCCATGCGAGCAGTTCTTCCAGTCCGATGGAGGTAGTCAATCTAAGAGTCCAAGGGAAGGAGGGCAAAAACTTTCAAATGCTGACAAAAAAGAAAATTGGCATTCTAGGAAAAAACGAATACTGACAAAGCAGTCATAGACAAGCTTACAGAGTTTGAGGGGAAATCAAACATAACAACGTGATCCACATTCAAGTCCAGTCCCCTAGCAGCCAAGTCCGTGCAAACCAAAGTGGGGCAATCTCCATCATCACTCTTAAACTTTTGGAGATTTTCAACCCTATATCAGGAGAATATAGCACTTTCAAAGGCAGAAGAAAACAGTGTGTCGCCAAAGACAAAAATACCTATACAGTTTAGCTCTGATATAGAAACAATTCTGAAGCTTGATTGTTCGCATCACTCAAAAGCTGAGGGTCTGTTAGCTTCCAGTTTGATTTTTCCAAAAAAAATATTGGACTTGCTTGGTCAACTGTTTTCAAAACTTTTTTCACGGAGATACTTAGGAAAAGAACCCATTTTCGACAAAACATTATATCCAGTCAAATTCTCAAATACCATTTTTTCAAAAGAAATTATTATTACGATATCAAAACTATAACTGTTTGTTTCTCTGTCAAAGCTATCTTTGATAAACGAACCAATTTTTGAATAAACATCAAAAAACAGGGAGTCCCCAGAAATTAGCCTCTCTAATGGAGTCTCTCCCCCCATTTCCTTAACTCAGTATTGTGATGCAGGCTGATTTGCCTGTAAAGTTGAGCCAAAGAAATCTGGGGTTTTACATGACACCCAGAAATTGAAGGCATCTACTTAAAGGAGTTTTAAACAAGTTAGACAATGCACTACAGAAAATATAGCCATGACATAGAACAGAAACAAGAGTCTCTTATCTATCTCACTTCTCACCTTTGTTCTGCTGGCACCTCTCCGTGGTAATTAACTGTAGAGATTTGATTTTCACCTAGAAAGTGGTCCACAGCACGACTAGAATTCAATGTGTTGCAGAACACCATCACTTTGTTTCCCTTCGCTAAACTTGGCTCGAGGACCTATATTAATATCATCAAATTGCAGAAATGAGAGTGTTGCTACAAGAATCATGGACACCAACTAAATTCAACAAAACAATATACCATTTGGATTTCAAAACAAACTTAACATTGACAGTGCCAAGGCTAACACTACAGTAGTTCCATTAAATATTTTCAACACTCAAAAGAGAAAACAAAGATTCGTCAGCTTGATGTATGGTTAGGAAAGGAGATCCTTGTTTCCCGATCTTGCAATCACCAATAGTTTTACATTGTCCCTTCCCAGAAACTGGAAACAATAAGTAATAACGAGGCAGAGTTGACACATGCGAAGTTAAATCAGCTGCATCACATTAGTCAGTAGTAACTTTGGTTCCTGCTATACAGGATGCAGCAGTAGAACACATATGCCCAACAGATGTACAATACACAAGTGAAAGATATGAAAATATAATGGACCATATACATCATGTTAATTACTTTTTGAAAGGGTCAAGACTCGAAAATAAATTTTATGCATCCTTGAGCAGTATCTGCTTTTTCGATCATTGCAATCTCATTCAATTATTTGTAGAGCATAACCCCTTGTTTATAAATTTAAAAACGCAATATAGTCTTGCCCTTCCTACACAGGATTTAGATGTAGTCAAGTTAGATGCCAGTTTCATCCTACATCCAACTCCCCAAGGTGAGATTCAGCTCTCAAACAAATAAAAATCTAAAGCTTTTGTTTAATCCTCCAAAAGTTGGGCTAATCAACTTCAGATAGCTAGAGTGGCAAAAATGAAGTAACACACAGTACTCCTTTTGTAAAAGCATCAGAATTTCATTGGCAATATGATAGCCCCAAATAAATAAGCCACAATCTTAAGAGTTCATGGATTGGACCTAACAGGTTTCACCAGGAATCTCTTCCAATCTCATGGATTGGATCTAACAGTAATTGCCTTAAGATGGTTAATGTCAATTCTGGTATCCCTTGGAATGTTCTATTTATTGTGGTCCTCTGGAATATTTGATGCAGCCGCAATAGATTAGTTTTTGATAATGTCATTTGTGATATCCCTACTGTTGTCTGTGATGCCTTCAAGCCAACTATTAGAAGTCAAACCAAGGATGTCAGACTTCTTAAATGGAATTTTCCGGGTTGTGTAAAGCTGATGCGGAATACAGACGGAAGCTCAACAGGCAATTTGGCCAGGCAGGCTTTGGAGGAGTCATTCGAGAGGGAAGAGGTATTTGGGTGATGGGCTTTTATGGATGGCTTCCTGATTGCACAAGCACTGAAGCGGAACCATGGGGTATCTACAATGGCCTGAAGATCATTCTTGTGCATGAGCTGCCGGTGTGGAATCAAGGCTGATTCAGAGATTGCTATTGACCTCATAAAAAATGGGTCTCCCTCAAACTCGCACCTGTCAAGGTTCTGGTGGAGGAATCCAAACATATGCTGGCTAAGACTAACTGCTCAATTGCGCATACCCGGCACGAGGGAAATCAAGTGGCAGATGTTATGGCCGAATTCGGGACAGATCAAAACGATAGCCTAGTGGTGCACAACTGCACGTTACAGCACCAGACGAGGTCCAAGCCCTTCTTGCAGCTGACATGGCCGGTGTGGCCTTTGTGAGGGGACGAGACCCCTAGTTTGCTTCTGTTTTAGTTTCAGTTGTACCAAAAAATTAAAAAAATTACCACTTCTTAATATCTGGAGATCAGACCAGGACAATCACAAAGCTCAAGAGAAATAGACCTGTAGCAATGCCTCCAGCTTGTTTTCAGAACCTGAAAGTTGGATAAAATCATGGCGAGCAGACACAATCTTCTTATGCAATGTTGAAGTCCGCACATGTTCAATTCCTTGAAACTCGTCATCAATCAGCTTTTGCACTGCCTAAAGAACATCACAAAAGTTAATGTCCAACATCCATAACGACAAAAACAAAATGTAAAGAAGCAAGCCGTCAGATGATAACCACTTAAAAGATTTTGATTAAAAGTCTAGAACTTTTCTCCGATCACTTCCCTACGGTTCTAAAAGAAGTTTCATCAACAGAGAGGCTGTGAAAACCGAACACCTTCATGTGAGAAAGGGTTTCTATGGGTGTACATTCCAGATTTTCCCATACCTCCATCAGCAGGCCTAGATGGTTAACAGAATTTGTTGTTCATTTTCCAAAATCAAAACAACGATACGATAAACCTCCTATTTATCCAATAGTAGAAGTCTAGAACTCTTGCACATAATTTACTTGGTAACCATCAAAACTCCCAGAAAACCCCTTTACTCAATTCCAAGTAACCAGTTCCTCTCTTCTTTTGGTGATAAACCATCACGGATAACCAGCTCTTACTAAGAAAATTCAGCACATGGTTTGTGGCCCAATTTTATTCAACTTATATCTGTGATAATCTCTAAAGGTTCCACTTTAGATATAAATAGAACTAATTTGAAATCCCATTTGATGTAGTCGTCTACCCCTTTACATTGGTATGATATCAAAACAAAATGTCAAGTCCTAAGAAATTCCTTAACATACAGAACCCATTTGACAGCAAAATTTAAGAATCACCTTAACTCAACTTTGCTACTCAGACATATGACACTTGACAGTCACACCCGATAGGTAGTATGTGCAAAAGTTCTAATAACAAACAAGCAGATCATGGAGCTATAGAATCTAGGAAAGAGAAAGCCCGGCAAAAAAAAAAGGATGTAGGGACAATGGAACTTCTCTGTGATTGACTGATTGGGCACCCTACAGTGCAATTTAAACAAGTAAATTAGGAAAATATTTAGTAGCTCAATATAGCAATTAGCAAACAATTTCACATAGTCAATATGTGAGACGAAGACAGCAACTCAACCAGAAGGAAATCAAGTAAAATCCAATTAGTTCCAAAATAGGTTTTTATCATCTAATGTTCAAAACGAAAGGAGCAAAAGAAATGCATGTTCTCAAAATCCAAAGTGGCCAAGTAGCCACATGACAAGAATCACATAGATGCCACTTGAACACAAAATTGGTATATCAACCGTTTAACAGAACATCATCTCATGAACTCAGATAACGGTGCAATTTAGTGTACCTTTGTCATGGTTGCAGAGACCAAAACCGTTTGGAACCCTTTATCATCTGATTTTGATGCACGATTTTTCAACGGACCTAGAAACTTGCGAATATCAGGCCCAAAGCCACGGTCAAACATGGTATCTGCTTCGTCCAACACCTATAAAAGAACAAAACCATCAGACATGAAGGGGAGAAAATGACAACTAAAGTAAGAAGATAGTAGTATGCCCACCAAGTATTTGATGTCACCATAAACCATATTACCCTCCTCAATATGTTGAAGGACACGACCAGGGGTCCCCACAACCATGTCAATTGGGGTGTTCAACGAATCTTCTTGGGGTTTTAAACGGGTACCACCGCTTACCATAGTAGTCCTGAATCGTGCATGATGACTAATTGACTTAGCCACACGGAACACCTGTTCAACAAATCACTTCCGATCAGTGGCTAGAAGAATTCTAATAAATGCAAGGCCAACTATGGAGAAAGTAAACAACAACCTGCTCAGAAAGCTCCCTTGTAGGGCACAGCACAACAGCTCGAGGACGTCTAGGTTTCATTAGCATGCCATATAAGGCCTCATCCCGTCTCAACAACTATACAAGCAACAAATTAGAAGGTTATTTTCCCATTACAAACATAAGAGTGGACAACTCTTTTGAACCTCTAATATCAACTAATGAAAAGCCACAAGCCAACAAAAAAGACAAAGAGAGAGCCAAAAATTCAATACCCCAATGGATTAGAAGGAGTTGGCAACCGAAGCAAACCGAAACAGATGGTCAATCCAATTTTGGGAGTTCACAAAGGTACATCAGTATACTGTAAGTCTGTAAGCATGTAATGGTTTTATTATGAAAGTGCAACGTTATTACCATCTTCTATCATTCCCCACTCTTCCATTTCATCTCAAGGTAAGGTCTGTTAAAGGGCCAGATCACAGGTATATCTATCATCCCATGACAGGCTAAATAGATGAGCGTTATGCATATTTTCTTTGGCCAGTTGCATGCCATAGTACCTGATTATCAAGATAGCTTCAAAATTTCCATAGGAGAAAAAAATAATAATAATAATAATAATAAAATAAAAAAAAAAGAGCTTCAATAAGGCTTTTTGAGTATACTCTTTGGTTTTGTTTTTGAGTATACATCTATCTACTTGTCCAAAAAAATTCGAACTGTTTGCCTCCAGTGCTTTCGTAACAAGCTTTCAATAAGTTCTTTTAATTTAACAAAAAGAGTTCAACTTTTTCTTGATAAGTTCTCGTTTGAGGGAGTATATTTTTTAATTTTTAACTCCATAACCGAAACACCCAGTAGAAGGAGACTAATCTGAGAGTGAAGGGAGGGAGAAGTTGCAACAAAAAACCTGAGCAAGAGGCAACATGTAAGCAAGGGTCTTTCCAGAGCCAGTGTGAGAACCCAAAACCACATTCTTCCCTTCCAACACAGCAGGTATACCAATACTCTGAATCTCTGTAGGAGCCGAAATACCCATTTCCTCCAAAGCCCCCATCGCTTCCTCACTCAACCCAAACTCCTCAAAACTTGACTCCAAAACCTCCTCACTTTTCTTCTTCTTATTCTTTTTCATTGACGACCCATCATCACCCGCCACCAACGGCCGCTGCGGCGGTCGGGTTTGTGTGGTGGTTTGTTCGGAGGAGTCCTTGAGGTGCCTGATACGAAGCCTCTCGAGGAGTATTGAGTGCTTTAAGGGTTGCAATGCTTCTTCCGTTGAGGCGGTGGCCGAGCATAGCGGCCTAAAAGCCAGGGCGACCCTGGGTAGTGGTGGTTGTGACGGTGGGTATGGGAAATTGGAGAGTGGGAAACGGTTAGCTTGGGAGAGGAGAGAGAAAGAGAAGCGGGTTGAGGAGGCAGAAGAGGAGAGAGAGAGGCTAAGAAGCGTTCTTCCGCCACACCCCATTTTCGCAGTTTCTTCGATTTTCTTGCAGCAGCGGTGGTGCGGAGCGGAAGGGTTTTCAACAGATTTTAGCCCCAATTCTCCGGTCTGGTTAAGTTTTTTCCTTTTTAAAATCTTTATTTTTGCAAGCAAGGAAAAGAAAGGAAATGAAATGAAAGGGGAAAAAAAAACCATGCAAGACCTCCCTGGTCATGATTTTGGAAATGACCAATACATGACACGGAAAAAAATAATTTTACATACGTGGCATTTTATCACAGCACTACCCAAAATATCCTTGAGTATTTTTTTTTTCAAGTCATGCAAAACCCTAAGTGCAATGATTTTAAGATAAGATGCAATGTTAGTTCATACAAAGTGCAAACCTAATTTAGTTACAGTACAATGTTTCAAAGATCTGTTCAAACAATTTGATTTGACCAAAAAAATGGCAATACAATTAATGAGTTTAAGGAGTCTTTTCATTTTTCAAAACATAATATATGATTCAGATATCACAAAGTGAATCCAGTTAGTTCAGTTAATGTGCAACATTTTTTCATTTAAAGAGCAATGGATATTTTTTTCAAAATAAAAAGTTAGATTTAGACATCATGAGCTACAATGGTTATTCTCAAATGGTGTTATGTTGATTCTTCACTCAATTAGCAAAGGCCTAACTTAAGTGCAATGAGTTTGAGGTAAGGAGCAATGTTGGTTCATACAAGGTGCAAAACTAATTCAGTTACAGTGCAATGTTTTCGAAAGTCAGTCTAAACAATTTGATTTGACCAAAAACGGCAAGACAAGTTAACCTAACCTAAGTGTAATGAGTTTAATCCCTTTTGCCCCATGATAGACCCCACAGCTTCACCATTAATATTCAAAGTGTAATCGGCAGTGGTAATGCAAGTTTTAATCCAATGGATCATTTGAGGGTGGAAGTTCCTGGAGAGAAGGATGTCCCATAGAAATTCCCACCTCAGATTGTCGTATGCTTTCATAATATCCACCTTCAACGCACATTTGGGGCAAGGAGAATGCTTGTGATAATCTCTTATAAGCTCATGAGTCAAAAAAAATGTTATCAGCAATTCTCCTTCCCTTAACAAACCCTGATTGCACGGGGTCAATGAGCTAAGGGAGCACAGCTTGAATTCTCTTGGCGAGGATCTTAGCTATGCATTTATAAATTGTGTTACAAGAAGAGATGGGTCTAAAGTCTCCTACCTTGGAGGGGTTAGGGATTTTAGGTACAAGGGTGTAGACACCCCAATCCGGACCCTCCGAATTCCACACCTTCCTCGAGGATGAAAATGCTTAATAGAGCATGTAAGGCTTGATCAAAGGCTTGAGGACCCTACCTATTACCTTCCATAAGATTACCAAAATACCCCTTAGAACCCTGGAATAGCCCAAAACCTTAAAACACATGCACTTGGATTACTCTTTCAAGCACCTGGATTGGCCAAATCTAGGCGCCTGGATATCAGTCCAGGTTGAGTGTAGTTTAAGTTGATAGTGGGCGGGAACGATATCTTGGAGGGGATTTGTTGCAGAATCAGTTGGAGAGGGGTGTGGGAGAGATGATTACCTCTACATTTTACCCCTAGGTGATCCCTCAACCTTTCTAAGGGTTCAAGTGGCCCACTTTGAACCCTTGTTTGCCTATTTAAGCTACCCCTCCCCTCCATTTTCAGGGGCTGAAAAAATCCATTCTCCTCCTTACTGTTATGCTGCCAAAACTCTTCCATAAATCTCTTTCCAATTAACCTCTCTCCAAGTTCTTCACTTACAATCTTACAAACCCACTACATCATCTACATCCTATATATCAAACTTTCCCTCAATCAAACTCCATCAAAATCCCATATACACTGCCTTTATTAGCTTAATACATTCAAGTTCAGTAGCCATAAACTTACACAATCCACTCAAGAACCTATTTCAAGCCTTTTGATCAAGCCAAAAGGTAGTTTTTTTTTCTATCAATGTGCTCAAATGGGCCCTGACTCAACTAGGTTCTCACTAGTCATCAATACTGGTAGAGGACTTGGAAGAGGTTTGAAAATCATCAAGAAATAAATCTGTTTTGTGTATCAGTACTCAATCCAGGCACCTGGATCATCACCTTTCAGGCGCCTGCATTGAGTCCAAGTGCCTGGATTCACTCCATACAGGCGCCTGGATCCCCTTCCTTCTTACCATATCTTCTGTTTTTCTTGCGGTTTAATTATTTCATGATACATTATCTGCATACATTGGTTTAGGTTAATCATATTTCATGTTCTGATCCTTATTATAATGAATGTTTAAAGCATGTTGAGGTGTAAAGAAGTTATATGGGAGAGAGGTGTTCATATGTGTCCATATATCATTTATAGAGTTTGGTCATGCAAAACTGAAAGTACTTAGTTAATTTTTCATGTTACAAATACATCCATCATTGTGAATGTCCAATACAAGCATTTACTTTGCATTTTTGGCATGAGCTCATTTCCATTTCATGTGGTTACAAGTATAATCAGATTAAGTAATACCTCATATGCATGAACACAGTATATTAAGTCTAAAATGTGTCTTATATATTGCATCTTATCATTGAATCATTCGAAATCAAAGTCACTTTTAAGTTCATATCATGCATTTGAGTTGAGTTTAAGGCCCATGCTTGCTACTGTGTTGCTAAACATCATCTAGAGTGTGTGTGAATCAGTTAAATACATTGCATTTGGTTTTTGTTGTGGGAAATGAAGTTCTGAAGTTTCTGTCTGGGAAGCCATCCAGGCGCCTAGATTGGCCTTTTCCAGGTGCCTGTATTCAATCCAGGCGCCTGGATCTGCCTAGTCCAGGTGCCCAGATTGTTATCCAGGTGTGATGAGTTTGGTATTTGTGATCAATTCCTGAGATGACCTAAGGCAGTTTGAGGGTGATTTGGTGAAATTTTAGCATCTTTTGTACATGAATCATTCACTCATGACATTTTGCACGAGCATCCACCCATATCTCATTGATCTTTTTGATATATTTTTCATGCTTTCTCATGAATATGTGTATAAAGTTCATTCAAACAACATTTTCAAAATCCTTTAAACGTTTAGTAGAGACCGGT
Source organism: Vaccinium darrowii (assembly GCA_020921065.1). Lineage (NCBI taxonomy): Eukaryota > Viridiplantae > Streptophyta > Magnoliopsida > Ericales > Ericaceae > Vaccinium > Vaccinium darrowii. The sequence goes on from CM037157.1 coordinate 18,313,452, forward strand.
GGTGTCATCGAGCGCGAGGGGTGCTTTAAATTCCTTCCCCTCGCGTAACTTAGCTCCCGACCCCGAGAAATCTCATTTTGCAAGGCCAGTAGTATATTTTCCATTCAAAGGGCAAAAGAGTCATTTTTCAAATGGTTTCTCGGGTATGGTCCATAAACCTGGGTGGCGACTCCATTCCACCAATCAAAATCGTTTTCCAAACAACCGTTTTCGTGAACATGCTCCGCGGGGTGTTCACAAAGGGCCACACTGGTAGAATTGGCCTTTGTGAGGAGTCTGCCAGATCTGAAAAAATTTCTCACAGCAGAAGTGACTTCATGGCCAATCACCTCCCAAGATTTTTGGAAAAAACTTGCATTATACCCATCTGGGCCAGGAGCTTTGTTTGGGTTAAGTGACATGAATGTTTCCTTGATCTCAAGGTTTGAGACCTCAAAAATCATAGCCTCTCTCTGGGAGTCCTCAAGCCTAGAAGTGATTAAATGGTTGACTCTAGAGGTGCCAGAATAGTCTGTGGAGTGAGGAGTGCCCAAGAGATTAGAGTAAAAGTTCACAAATGTGGACTTAATCACATTGGGATCATGAGTAATGGAACCATCGGGGAGGGTCAACCTAATGATATTCCTCCTATTCCTATTATGAGATATGGACTTAAAGAACTAGGAAGTGCATTGATCCCCAGACTTGAGCCACTGAATTCTAGACTTCTGCTTAGCAAAGTTTTCTTCAGCTCTAGCAAGAGTGATGTATTGCTTACACAGAAGTCTTTCTTGGGACTATTTGAGTGAGTTAGTGGGATCTTGAGCTAAATTAGACTGAATTTTATCCAGATCCTGCCTAGCAGCAACAGTTCTATTAGAGATATCACTGTACTCTCTAGTGTTCAACTTCTTAAGATCCACTTGAAGGAGTCTGAGCTTTTCACTAACTACAAACATAGGATTACCAATTATAACCCTTCTCCACATAGCCTGAACAGTGGAAAGGAAAGCAAGGTGTTAAGCCAGAAAATTGAAAAACCTAAAAGGTTTTTTGGCTCTCCTGGGATCAGGATTAAGAAAGACCACAGCAGGGGTATGATCAGTGATTCCTGGAGTGGAGAATTGAGCATTAGAAGAATTGAAGACTGTGATCCACTGCTCATTGACTAGAACTCTGTCAAGTTTAGTGGAAATGTAGTGAGGAGGGTCCTGTTTATTAGACCAAGTGAAATGGCAACCAGAGTAATTAAGGTCCTCCAGGTCATTAGCAATAACACAGTCATTAAGATCTTCCATGTGGGGAGGCCAATGACTATCACCTCCAATTTTTTCAGACTGATACCTCAAGGCATTAAAATCCCCCAAAATGATCCAAGGGTCAATGGTGTCATAAGCAATCAAGTCATTCCAAAGATCTTTTCTCTCCATGTAGAGATTGGATCCATAAACAAAAGCTGCAGTGAAGTTAATATTTCCAACAATAGATTGAACACTACAGTGCATGGATTGACTTGTCTGACTAACTACATTGAGATTAAGCATAGAAGGGTCTAGATCACACAAATTCTACCACCAAGAGCAATTGCAGAGTTGTGAACAAAAGACCAAAAGGGGAACATGGAATTAATGATCCTATTACATTTAGCTTCCTTTATTTTATGTTCAATAAGGCCAAAAAGTGATATTTTATTAGTTCTAACAAAGGAAGCAACCTCTCTTTGTTTAATAGGATCATTAAGACCCCTCATGTTCCAGAATCCAAAATGCAATGGTAAATTATTCATAACAAAAGATGGCAGGATATAGAACGATAAGTATACTGCCCAAAAATGTACCAAAGCAATACCTTAGTGCTTACCTGAAAAAGAAGGGGGGGGGGGGGGGGGGGGGGGTAGGTGTAGTAGTACCCCTGTTCTGTTTTTTGCCTTTCTTCTTATAAGAAACACTCCTGAAATTTGCAGCAACTTCAACTGCCCCATTGTTTCCAGTTGCAGGGTTTATATTAGGTGGTTTAGGTTGAGGTTTAGGGGAATGACTGACTCCCATGGATGGTTTACCCCCTTCACTATTTTCTCCACTCCCCTATGACTGAGTAGTAGTACTAATAACACTGCAGCTGGAAGGATTTGTTTGTACTGTAGAAGTAGAATCAAAAAAATTAGGAGAGGTGTTCCCGGGAGTTGCGAGAGAAGGCTTAGAGGAATGGGGAAGATTCACCATAGGACAATGATCCTCTGACCCTTCACTGAGGGAATCTTCATCCACAAAACCATCTGGTTGTACAGAGAATGCAGGACTCGTGGCGTTTGGGACAGCCTTTGAAACTCCCTCTAGAACACCTCCACCTCCTCCAAGAGCCTTCCCAATCAACTTCCACTCTTCATCATCCATAGTTGGTTGGGGTTCAGGCTTGGGTTTGCATGTATGTCCGAAAACTTTACAGACACTACACTTAGGGGGTAACCACTGATATTCTACCCCCACAATGATGGAATGACTCCCATCAGTAATATGGATATTCTTAGGAAGGTCAACCTTGGCTGAGATCTCAACACAGACTTTGGCATAGTCTATTCTCGGTTGTTTAGCTGTAGCAATGTCCACATTGAATGGCTTATCAATGGTACTAGCAACCCGGCTAAAACCTTCTTCTGTCCAACATTCCAATGGGAGTTTGTGGATCTTAACCCATGCTGGAATGGTGGAGGGGTGTTCAGTAGAGGGCACTAACATCCTGTGCCAATTTTTAAGGACCAAATATCTACGGGAAAAGAAGTAACGTCCGCCTTCTAAAACCTTATACTTAGTTGCCTCATCTTGAAACTCAAAAAAGTAGCATGCCCCAATCTGTTTGATGTTAATCTTACCATGATCTTTCCAGATGCTCTTGGCTGTGGCACTTAGTAAAGGGAATGGCATTTTACCATCCAAAAAATACCCGATAAGGCAATTGCTCCAGGTTCCATTATTTAGGTCAGCTTCATTCAATTTGACCACTGCATCATCTCCTTGTTGTAATTATGGGTAATGATTTAATATCATAACCCTAGAGGGACCTTGGATTTGGAAAAGAGACGCCCAATCCTTAGGTTTTGATTGTTGGGTGTTATTGGGTTTTTGGGAATTTGTATTTTGGGGTCAGGATCAGGTCGGAAATCCTTATCTGTGGAAGTAGATGGGAAGTGAAAACCTACCTTGAGATAATCATTTCATGATACAATTACGGTTCATGAAACCCATTTCGATGGATGAAAAAAGAAGAAATCATCAGCGCACCTTAATACATCAGTGCCATTTTTCACATAGAAATTATGATTTCCTATTTCACCACATTTGTCACTCAGAAATCATGATATCCTATGTTACCATCAGATATTAATGTTGTAAATTTTTTTGTTGCAGTTTTTAAGTTGGTGATGGAGGAAGAATTGGTCCTTGTATGCAAATATGGTGACAAGATCTGTCATGTAGTGATTAAAGGCGAGATGGATTTCAGAGCGGTTTTCATTTTTCCTTTTGGTGTAGGGGCTACATCAGTTCTTGTAACCTCTACCACTTTCAGCTGCGCGCCATGTACATCCCCGGTGTTTTTAGTTTGTGTCATAATGTAGAATAGTCCATCAATTGTCACATAAAAGCATATTCATCATGATCAAGTACCAAACATACATTCATAATCATTCGATACCGCAAACTCGCCCTTAAAAAACTATAACCTTCATTTAAATTTGTACACCATATTCATCAGTGGTTATGGTGCAATGTTACACCATATCCAACCATTGTAAAATCATGTTTTCTTAGTTTACCACATTGTCGACAAAATTGTACATCAATCATGGGTTACTAAAACACTAAATTTTTCAACTAAATTCCATGAAGATGTTATCATGTTACAAAGATATGCATAAATGGACAAATAATCCTCAAACAATCATGACAAATAATCTATTTACTTCGAAAACTAGTTTCCCCTAACAGTGGACATGGTTAACTGATTCACCATACCCAAACCATGAATGCTCCTAACCATGATAATCCAGAAAACCATGGCAATACAAGTCCAAAGATAACCATGACAGTAAACATCCATGGAAAATCATGAATTCTTTTCTACTTAAAAAACCATGATTGATTAGTCTACAACGTAGAATGCAAAATAGTATACCAAACATGAGATACAAACAAACTAGATTGTTTTACTAGGATACAAAAATCTCAATTTTCCCAACTATAAATACATGGATATCGTCTAAAATTCTGGCCAATGTCGACTATTGGAGCATTTCATCAAACACTAAACATGCATGAAAAATCATGACTTCTTAGTTTACCACAAGGTCAGCAAAACATTACAACAATCATTGAATACTAAAAACCCATCTTAATGCACTACAACACTAATTTTCCCTACTAAATGCCATTAAGATTGGCCAAATATCTGTCCGCTGTTTTCATAGGGGCATTTCATCAAAAAGTTAGCATGCATTATAGAACTATATACCCATTCCAAAAAAAACATGAAATTGGAAAACCACTAATACTTGTTTTCTAGATTCATAGGGTTTATGAACTAACAAAATTCCAGATTCATGACCAATCTTACAATCGGGTTTTACCGATACCATGGGATTCCAAACATATACAAAAAAACATGGTAGATTGAGGTTCTAGCAATTAAACTTACGAGCCATGTTCGGATGGTGTTTGATCTGGTGCAGAACTTGACACGGACGTCGTTCTTTTCAGCCATTGCAGGACCTCGTGACATCAACCACGTTGACACCAATGGGAATGGGATGGTGCGTTATCGCAAATTTCTGAGAGTAGGACGGTGGACGACCCTTCTCTAGGTCGTGGATGAAGTTTGGTACCGTGAAATTAGGGATTTGGGGGGTTTCGGGTTGGGATCGATTTTCAAATTAGGAATTTGAGTTGCCCGAAATAGATGGGAAGTGGTTTTCGGATGGGTTGTGGTGGATTTTGTGGCAAAAAAATCAGGGATTTGGAGGGGGGTTGGTGGTGTTGAGGTTTGGGACGATTTTGGGGTGGGGGTTTGGGACGATTGTGGGGTGGGTTTGGGAGGTCTGTAACTGTAACTGGTTTGGCGAGTTAAGGGATTTGGGACGACTTGTGGACTGTTTGGGACGGTTTTCTCCTATATAGGTGTGGGAGTGTTTGGGAGGGGTTTGGGATGTGTTTGGGATGGGAAACACACCATGACCGTATACTATCATAAAAGGGGAAATGTGTTACTAACTGCTAATTAAATTTTTTCGAGAATTGTGGGAGCACTTTTGGGACCATTACTTTTTCAAAACCGTTCATATAGTGTAGGAAATTTTAAAGGACAAAATATATACACAAGGGCATTCTGGGTATTTTTTAAATTTCGAGATGGGATCATAACTTTTCAAATCCATTGGGATGAAATCATAACGGTTTTTTTTTTTGTACGGGTCCTCTAATTAACTTCCCCTTATTAATTCTACAAATATAATTTATTAATATCTCTTTCCAACCAAAATATATCTAGTGACCTAGAGCACTGCAGCATGATAGCTCAAGCCCCTCCACTACCACACAATCACGTGGAATTCACGATTAAATGTGGTGGAGGACGATTTGAGGCTCCACATAAATATGTGGGGCTACCACCAAGTCTTAATGGATATGGAAGACATGGAGAAGACCGCTTTTATCACACCAAGGGGTCTCTACTGCTACCGAGTCATGCCTTGCGGGCTGAAGAACGCAGGGGCCACCTTCCAAAGGATGGTGTCTTGGATGTTCAAAGATCAGCTCGGAGACACGATGGAGGCTTATATCGACGACATGGTGGTGAAAAGCGTACTGGAGAAAGACCACATCGCTGACCTCGCCAAGATGTTTGTAGTATTGAAGCAGCATGGCCTAAAACTTAACGCCGAGAAATGTTCCTTCGAAGTTGGGTCAGGAAAGTTCCTCGGTCACTTGGTCACTAGAAGAGGGATTGAAGCGAATCCAAGCCAAGTCACAGCTCAGCTCATTTCACCGAGCACGATCAAAGAGGTTCAAAGGCTTACTAGGATGGCAGCAGCTCTCAACTGTTTCATCAGCCGCTCGGCAGACGTATGCCGTCCTCTCTTTCAATCAATCAAGACAAGCAAGAGGAAATTCCAATGGACCGAAGAGTGCGAGAAGGCTTTGCAGTAGGGCTGCTCAAAAAAACCGGTAAACCGTGAATCCGGTCCGGACCGAACCGATCCGTACCTTTTGGATTTTAACCGTGGATTAATGGTCCGGACACGGATTCAAAAAATAAAAAACCGTGACTTTTGGATCGGACACGGATTTTGATTTTGAAACCGTGGATTAACCGATCCGGACCGTGAGATTTTTATTATATATAATTTTATCACTTTTATAATTATAGTTATATAGATATTGTTAATTTAGCAGACTTACGGTTTGGTTGTACTATTGTGGGAGTTATGGTGCGAATATTGTTATATCTATAAAATCTAGGGGGGTAAAGTATTATAAGTGCTACTATATACTCTCTCTATTTGTGAGTGAACTGGAAGTAACTATCTGCTATTGTCTTTGTGAGTGAACCGGAAGTAACTATCTGCTATCCTTTGTTGTAATATAAGTTTGTGCCTTTGTTTGTTCAGTTATATACGTAACAATTTGCCTTACTGCCTTTGTTGTTTTTTATTGGGATTTCCAACTTTGAACTTTCTATTTAGTGCATTTGCTACTTGATAGTGCCTTATTGCCTTCGTTTGTTGTTTTTTTTCGAATAAGTTGAAAATCCGTGGATTAATCCGGAACCGATCCGTGACTCGCGGTTCGGATTGGAACCGAACCGTGAGACTTTTGGATCGGACACGGATTGTATTTTCAAAAAACCGTGACTCGCGGATTAGGATTGGATTCATGCCAATCCGGACCGATCCGGACCGTGAGCACCCCTACTTTGCAGCATTTGAAGACCTATTTATCCGAGCCGCCATTACTGGAAACACCTCGGGAAGACGAAGATTTATTTATCTACCTTTCTGTCTCCCCACACGCCGTCAGCTCGGGTCTCATCCGCGCAGAGGGAACCGAGCATTGCCCGGTGTATTATGTAAGCAAGACTCTGACGGGAGCAGAGACAAGATACCTTCCTCTTGAAAAGGTAGCCTTTGCTCTTGTTACTGCATCTCGGAAGCTGTTACCGTACTTTCAGGCTCACACAATCGTCGTTCTCACTGAGTATCCACTAAAGGCCCTCTTCCGAAGAGCTGATCTCTCAACCCGGGTCTCGAAGTGGTCATGTGAAATGGCTAACTTTGACATCAATATCGACCAAGAATAGCCATCAAGGCGCAAGTGTTAGCTAACTTCATTGCCGAACTTACTCCAAGAACAGAGAAGCCAAAGGAAGAACCCAACCCCACCCAAGAAACCTATTGAAGACCCAGATGCACCATCTGTAGCAACTGAAGACACGTTCTTGAACAAGGAATCAAACCAAGAAGTCGACACAGCTGAACTAACACAGAAACCTCTCTCGGGAGAAGAACCGAGTGAGAACGAAGGTGCAGACCAAGCAACCGTGTCATTCTCCACTTGGCATATGTTTCACGGTAATGCTTGGAAGTTACACGTAGATGGAGCTTCCAACCAACGCGGCGCTGGAGCAGGTGTAGTCCTCATCTCCCCCGAGGGAGTCATTCACGAAAATGCTATCACAATCGAGTTCCCGGCCTCTAACAACGAGGCTGAGTACGAAGCTTTAATCGATGGCCTTCGGCTAGCCGAGGCAATGGACGTGAAGACCCTAATGGTCTATAACGATTCACAACTCGTTGTTAACCAATTCAACGGGGAATATGACGCAAAGGATGAAAGAATGGCCAAGTATCTAGGCATAGCCAGGAGTCTAATCGAGGCGTTTGAAGAAATTGAAGTACACCAGGTAGGCCGAGAGCACAACGCCCACGCTGACACACTAGCGGGACTGGCTTCTGCATGCAAAGCTTCAGAGCAACGAACTATCTCCTTTGGCACAATCTCCATTCCGAGCTTTGAACCACCTCGGATGCACATTTTGAACATCGAGCTCGGACCAAGCTGGATGGACGAGTTAGTTTTTTACCTCCGGGATGACAAGCTACCTGAAGACCGACAAGAAGCCCACCGGATTAGATGCAAGGCAGCAAATTACTGGCTCTCCCCAATCGGCTCTTTATATCGACGCTCTCGGACAGGGCCCTACCTCATGGTGGTCCATCTGAACCAAGTCCATTCAATACTCCACGAACTTCATGCTGGCAGTGGAGGCTGCCACTAGGGGGGACGTTCTAATGCCCACCGAGCCATTGTTTAGGGGTATTGGTGGCCGAAGATGAAGGAAGATGCCGAAGACTTTGTCCGGATATGTCACAAATGCCAGTTGTTCAAACACATGATCCACCAGCCAGCCGAGGACCTCCAACCGATCACCAGCCCATGGCCCTTTGCCCAATGGGGTCTGGACATCGTTGGGGAGCTCCCACTTGCTCCAGGAGGATTTCGCTACCTCATAACTGCTTCGGATTATTTTTCTAAGGGGGTGGAAGCCCAACCGCTAGTCTTCATCACCGAGGCAAATGTGAAGAGCTTTCTATGGCAGAACATAATCTCTCGGTATGGGGTTCCGTACGCAATCGTCTCGGACAACGGCAAGCAGTTCACTGGAAACCAAATGAAGGAGGTGTGCGACAAGCTCGGAATACGCTTCTTCAACTCCACACCCGTTTATCCTCAAGGTAACGGCCAGGCCGAGGCATCTAACAAGACAGTCGCGGCTGGACTCAAACGTAGGCTCACCGCTAAGAGAGGAAAATGGGTCGAAGAGCTTCCTCAAGTTCTATGGGCATTCCAGACAACGCTGAGACGTTCCACCGGACAAACTCCTTACTCTCTCACCTACGGTATCGAAGCTGTTATCCCCATTCAGAAAGGGCTACCGACCATCCGAACCGAGTACTTTGATGAATCCACTAATGACTTGTCTTTAAGCAACGATCTGGACTTGGCCGAGGAAAAGCGAGATGCAGCTCGGATAAAGTTGGCTGCCTATCAACAAGAAGTTGCGAAGGGATATAACAAGACGGTTCGGTTGAGGACATTCTGCCCAGACAATCTAGTCCTCAAGAAGGGTACAGACAAGAATAAGAAAAAGAAGCTGATGCCCAATTGGGACGGTCCCTACCGAGTCGTTAAGAAGGTGGGAAAGGGGGCTTATCAAATAGAAGACATGAATGGGAAGCTTGTAGACAAACCATGGAATGCTTATAATTTGATAAAGTACTATGCTTAAGGGTACTGCTCTCGGATGATGAGTTTCAGACTTAGAAAACTTGTGAAGAAATTTTGATGCACTACTTTCTCGGAAGTTTATCAATGAAAAACCTTTTGACCTCAATTGTTGTCTTTTTAATTGTGTCTCGGTGTTCGTACCCAATAGCTTCGGCTAAAGGCACAACCTCACACATGGGTCTCGCCCCATAAGACCACTCGGTTTAACCGAGCCGATCCAATCATTACGTTGATGAATTATCAAAATCACATACCCTCGTGGTGGTACTAACATAAATGTCTCGGCCCATATATCGAGCTCGACGTAAAAGCCCTTCTACAGGGGTATTGACCACTAATAACTTATCTTTTAAGTTAACAAATCATCTCGGTAATTTTTCACCGAGTCAATGAAACTCTTGTTGAGGGGTACTGTTTCAATGATAACTTATATTCCTAAGTTACACAATTGATTCGGTTTCCGAGCAGCCGAACCTCTCTTTAGGGGTATTACAATTATTTCAACATCTTACCGAGACCTGCAATTTGCTTCGGATATTTTTCATGCCTTAGAAAATTTCCTGAAACATTCATCCCAACTTAGGCCAGGGGTATTTAGTTGCCCTAAGCCGAGATGAATAGGGGTATTACCGTACATATCCGAGACAATCATTCAAACATGATGAAAGAGATACAAGAAATAAAACCATTCATTCCAAAATTACCATAATGGCTCGGCATAAAATTCCACCGAGCCAAGAAAAAAAAAAAGCAGAGAGATAGTTCGGGGGGAGAAAAAGAGAGATTGTTGCAAACACCACAAAAGGCCTGACATATAATTCCACCAGCCTTACCCAAAACAAACTACAAAAATAGTTCAAGGGGGGAGAGATAAATATCGTCTCAAACAAATTTGCAAGACCTCAGCACTAATCATCCTTCCCGGGCTCTTGATTGGCAGCCTCGGTACCAGTCTCGGCATTTCCTTCCGCATTCTCTCCAACGTTCTCAGCAACTTCCTCTTCCTCTCCGTCATCCTCCTCTTCCGAAGGAATCTCTATCTCGGGAACATCGACTTTAGGAACAGCTCGGAGAGCAGATTCAGCGGGAACGTTGTCAGCTTCTAATCTGAGTCCATAGGCCATATCCTTTAGCTACCCCCTTGAAATAATATATCTTCGCACCCTTTCGGAAACCGCTGCTTTGAATCTCGGCAACTTGTCCTTGATAATGCTCTACTATCTTTTGCTTGGCCTCAGCAAAATCGGCCTGGTGAGCATCCTCTACGGCCTTCTGCTTCTCAACCTCCATCTCGGAAATCTTTCTCCGTAACTCATCCAGCTCGGTCAGTTGCAACTTAGCAGTAGCCAACTCGGAAGCCTTGGCAGTTAGCGAGGTCTCGATCTCCTTTCTTTTCTTCACCTCCCTTTGATACTTCGTCTTCAAGGAGCTAAGTGCATTGGATGTAGATACAAACTTCTGGTGATACTAGCCTAGGGGGGCTGTCCCTTGGCAAGTTTGATCCCCTTTGGGAGGGGGCTTCCTCCCGTACCTAGCCTTGGGGGGTTGTCCCTTGGCATGTCGTATTGTACTGCTCATGAAACTTCTTGACTCATGCTTTCTAGGCATAGCTGCTGCACTTTGCTCCCATTATGATCCCTGTTGTGGACTGCATCTCATAGTTTTCGGTCCAACTTCATACGGAGTTGCTTGATGGTTCCATGATGGCTTAGTGAATCAGGACGTGCAGATACCAAGATACCAATACCAAGTCCAATGATCAAATTTGTTGTGTTAAATTAGTATTTATACATTTTGTCAAGTGTTTTTTGCCCATCTTCTATAGATGATTAGGAAACATTTGTTAATTTACACATAGTTCCTTGTAGCCATTTGGCATAAGATTTCCCAATTTTTTCATTTCTTTTGTTTTCGTCCTGGGGTATGCCCCTTGTAGGCTGTATATTCAGTTAGCCTCTTTTCTATTTCAAGCTTATTTACCCAAAAAAAAAAACTTCTGGTGATACCCCATCACAGACTGGCAAGTCTGAAAAATTCAAGAAAAAGGAAATTGAAATGCGTATGGACAAGTAGCCTACTACCAAGAAATTGAGGTTACGTTAGGAAGAAAACTTACCAGGGTTAAATTGGCAAACATAGCAACCACGTTCCCTTCCAGATCTGCTGACACCTTCTTCATGTCCTCCGGGAGGCATACCCCCTGGATAAGAGGTACAGCTATCCTTGGATTGCTTCGGACACTATCCGAGGTAAAGACAAGCGGACCATTGCGGAAAGCAGGCGAGAACTGGAAAGGGACTTTTTGTGGTTCGGAAGGTTCGTCCGCCGCAATAGCTTTCTCGGTGGCCGTCTTCTTGGGGGATTCCTGAATGGGACCTTTCCCAGCATCCGATACAAGCAGAACTTTCTGCTTCTTCTGCTCAACCGAGGTTGTGGTATCTCCGGTGAGAGGGGACCTCTTTGCTATGTGTCGCGCCCCGATTTTTACCGGCCGCTCGCCTGCTCCACTTCGGTGGGCATTTTGGCGACGCTTTCAAAATCATGACTTTTATATGCGACGATTGTGAATTATGAGGTTTGCAGCTGTGACTCGCGCTTTTATTAAAATTTCAGAGTCGCCACCTAACATTGAATTTGGGTGTGTCAGGTCACCCGTTAAAACTGTTTTTTAAAGACGAACTTTAAGCAACGGCTTTAACTCTCTTTTTTTATTTTCTTCCGTTGAGCAAATTCTTCTTTCAAACGGGCTTGAAATTGACTCTCTTTTTTGGTTTGCGAACGCAGAGATGGGCTCAGGGATTTTCTGCGAGTGGGGAAGGTGTTAGGCACCCCACGTCGTCTGTTCAGCGCTTTTCTCAATTTTAGCCTTTTCCAATTAATTATCCTTGGCAAAATAAAAATGAAAGAAAACAGGAAATTAAATTACTTTGAAAATTCATATGTCGGAATCTAGAGGTCCGAGCATGTTTCGGGTGGATTCCCACCTCCCGCGTCTCGCGTTTTCAGATTTCAACATATGAATTATCATTGTATTGATTTTGTTATTTTTCCAGAAATAAGATTCGCCAGGGAGAAACCGACCAATTGCAAATCCTATTTCTGATTTTTAAAGGAGCGGAATCCTTTATCGCCGGGACTCGATTTGTAGACTACTTTGAAAATCACCATCAATCAGTCACAGGCTACCTTGAGGTTCCGTTAACAATATATTTATTTACATAAATAAAAAAAAGAAGGATATTGAATGACTGTTTTCTTGAACATTGAAATTGAAAGGGGGGGATAAACCCCCTATGTAAAATTACATCTTCCTCACCTTTGGTGGCAATTGATTGGAATGTATAAGGCTAGACGAAAATATAACTTGAAAAAGTGCCGAATTCGGTTTCACTATTTTCGAGCTATATTAGCGTTGTCGCGTATAAAAATACAAATTACAAGACCTCGGTCGGACTGTAATTGAAAAGAGATGGCTGGATTTTTGTGGGCTTTGGACTAAGGCAAAGGCTTTGTGGTTTTTATGTAGAGAAGCAGAGGCTTATTTTTGGTTGAGCTTGAAGCTCTGGTTTTTCTGGACTGGTTTTGGAATTGGACAGAGTAAAGGTTCTGGGTTTGGGTTTTCTGGAGTGATTGGGAGAGAGAGAACTGACAGAGGGATGAGAGATGAGAGTTTTTCTTTTCTTTTCTTCCCTTCTTTTCTTTTCTTTCTTTGGGTTTTTCTTTTCCTCTCCCTTCTCTCTGGTTTTCTCCTTTTTTTTTTTTCCTTTTTGAATGCAGCAAGGCAGCCTTTTTATAGGCATGTGAGGATACCCAGGTGCAAAGCTTGGTGACCGGCTGACTGGGTGAGAAACCAAATTCTTCCACTGATTGTGTCGACATGGTGAGTAATTGATCCGGCGTAGCGCGCACACATGGAGCTTGTGATGGTGATCAACGGCTGAGATCAAAGCAAGGGGTGATTGGTCGCACAGGAAGATGACATGTGGCATTGGGTGCTGAACCCACTCAACCGAATTTCTGCACTGAATTTATCTCTGAAATATTCAATTGCCTCATTGGTATCTGACACATAGAAATGGGGTGTTGGTAGAAACTCCATTGAGTTTTCAATTGGAAAATTGAATATTCAATTCAATTATTTGCTCCACCAGGGGTCCCTTCGAAAAATTAGAGCTCCCACATTGAATAAACAATCTAAGTGCTCCACTGGGTTGTTTGAATAATCAGCTCCACCGGGTCTGCGATGCTCTCGACTGGTGTTCAAAACGGAGTCCGATCGGGACGCAGGAACAGTCAATCTTCTTATTTTAATGCCCAGAACAATATGATACAGTGCACGTAATTTATGCACTTAGCATGTGAATCGTGGGGCGAAACAAGATATCATCCGGACTCCGCAAGAATTGCATTTAAATTCCCAGGCTACCTTCCACTGAGATTCCCTGACATTGATTAGGATAATCAATGGATAAACAATTGAATTGTTTATTTTGATATTAGCAAAATTCGGTCAGTGGGATGGTGGTCTGAAAAAATGATTCAGTGTTGCACGTTCACGCGACACACAATACTCCGCAATGCTTTCGTTTGAGCTCTCTGCAGGCATCCAATCGAGACCCAAACACAGTTAAAATTCTTGCTACGACGCGTAGATAAATACGGTGAAATTGGCGCCGTTCATTGTTGCTCTGAGATTGGACTTGCGAGTGGTCGGGCCAAATTTGGGTGTCAACACTGTGGTAACAGGGGTGGCAAACATCCTTCTTCATCTTCTTCTTCTTGTTCAAAAGACTCAGTAGGTCGTCAAGGTTTCCTCCCATGATGCCTTCGTCAAACTCTTCTTCTCTCAGCTCTCAGATTTTTCCTATCAGGTTTTGAATCTTTTGCCGATGAAAATCGAACTCAACTTCAGATGAGCTTCGGGAGGGAACGTCAATTACTTCCTTCCCTTTGTTGTTCGCTCTCTTTCTCTTCCTGCTCGGCCCAGCCTTCTCGGTGGAAGGATTCTTCTTTCTATGTTGAAGATAGGACGTGTAAGTGGGCTCGTAATTTAATAAAACATGTGCATACCTCTCCTCTACTGGAATCCGATAAGCCGCTTGGATATTATCGTCATTTTTGGCCTTCAGCAACCGAGCGGAAACGGGGGAGACATCTATAAAACAGGAGAACAACAAGCTCGGTGAATACTAGTAAACAATAAGTATGCATGAGAAAGAGAAGGTTCATGGCTTAAAAAGAAGATTCAACCTTTGGAGGTGTTCAGTCTCGGGATGGGGTAAGAATTATCCTCATCCGGACTAAATTCAAAATTCCCTTGTGCTTCTACGAAGTCATTGGCCCAGGGATCCGAGTCTGGGAGATGATCGATTAAATAGGGACGGGGTTCCTTAGGTGTGTTGCGTAAAGACAAGAATCGACGCTCGGAAGGGGAGTTCCGGGACACGTTATACACACCGACTAAGTCAGATAAGTTGAAAATTAGGTTGAATTTCTCTCGGAGCATGAATACCCCATTTATGATCCGAAGAGCGTTGATGGTGAGAAAGCGTGGGTTAATCTGGTATTCATGTACGAATTGACGAAAGAGCAGGTTCACCGGGAACCGAAGCCCTCCTTCCGTAATGGCAATGAGAGGAACGGTGATATGATCAGCGGTGAAGGTAATATTATCTTCTCGAACTAGCCGGAGCTCAACGTCGGGGGGGATCTTATACTTCTGACAAAAGGCTCTATACCTCCCGACCTTCCCACTGAAATATTCAAGATAAAGGTTCGAGCCTTTCACGGAGGGCTTAGCCTTTGGGGGTCTGGCCACTTGCACCTCGATATCAGGCTCGGTAACCTAATTCTCGGCAGTGGGTTCATAGACGCTGCCTGAATTGTCTGCCCCAGGCTGGCGAACCCCTATAATCTGTGCATTTGGGATTGGGGCGGGGGCCCTGTTCCCGTCTCTACCCTCCACAGGATTGGCGGACGTAGTGTGATCGCTGCTTATCTCCCCTTGGTTCACTCAGGGCCGGCCCAAGCCCTAGGCCCAAGAGGCCTGGGCCTAGGGCACCCCCAAAACCCATAATTTTTGGGGCACTCTAATAATTTTTTATATTAGGGTTGAATAGGGATGTTTTTAGCCCAATAGATAGAAAAAATAGAGAAGGCCCAATAGTTATTTACTTACAGAAGACTAATGGCCCATTACGAGCCCATATCCTACAATTAATTCACAGCATCTGCTTCTTTCATTTCATTTTACTATATTCCTCATCTTATTACCTCTTCTGTTTCGTCCTACCCCTATGTGGGAAAAATCCTTTTCTTACTCCTCTCTAACACAACGAAAAAGAACAAAACCAGTATAAAACATACATCCATAGTGTGCATAACCATTCAAACATTGGTAAAACTATAGTGTCCTGCCAGCCACCATTGAAGAGGAAAACAAAAGGAAAACATCATGGTCATTGACTCCTTCAACGTGTTTTATTCGATTTCAATACTGTTTAACTAAACTACAATGAACCATACCAAAATGTATTGTTGCTGAAAAAATTGTTCATCTAAAGGGCACGTTTTTTAAATTAGGCCTAAGGCACCCAAAATCCTTGGGCCGGCCCTGGGTTCACTGAACCTTCACTACCGGACCTAGCTACGAGTGGGATGTGGATGGGATCGAGAGGGTTGAATCCCTCACCTACCGGGCCAATATCAGCGGACGCCATCCCTACGTCAGGATCAAATAAAGTTTGTCCGAGATGATAGTTGTAGTGATTATAACTGTGTACGGGGGACTTGGAACCGCTCGTCCTGTTTGAACTCCCCGAAGAAAAGACAAAAGGCTCCAGGGTTGAAGAACCTGACAAAAGTGCACGGGTGAAAAACAGTCAGCCATATAACTGATAGTGATCTAAAGCTCTCGTTGAGATTACTAAGCGGCAAAATCGACTCGGACAAATTCCAAACCTAAATGCTAATCGATCTAGGTATAATCTGTCTCTCGGAAATCCTAGGCAAGGGAAGGGCTACTGATGGCTCGAGTTTTAACTCGGTCAAGGTCCGGATCTCTTGTCTCGGATGACAAACAAAATTGCATCTCAAAACCTATAGGTTGAGAGATCAAAAAGCAACTCGAAAAGTCACGCGGATGGATCTAATGAAGAACACGATGAACAGTGAACCAACGTGTTCAACTGTTCATTGCGTCTTCTGCGACCTCTTAACCGATTACGAAAAGCGCTTTTTTACTAAACAAAAACTCTTTCAATCACCCTAAAACAGCAAAATGATGACGAAATCAACGATTAAATGGGGAAAATCAACGAGTTGTGAAGAAAAATCTCTTACCTCAGAGACGCCAGAAAAAAGTAGTGGCGACAGCAAAGATGAACAGATGCAGCGTTCACCACCAGTCGAGGGCTGAAAGAACGGCGGAGCGCGGCGGACGACAATGGCGTGGTGACTGAAAATCGAATCCCGATCTCGATTTCGCCGGAGAAATTGGAATAGCAAGAACTTCAAGTGCAAGGAGAGAGAATGAGAGTAAACGTCTCTCTCTCTCTCTAAGGCTTCTGTTTTTATAGGGGAAGCAAGGGTTTAAATGATAACGCGGGAAACGAGGTTCCAACTAACGGCGCTAATGACCTGTTGACACGTGGAATTGATGGGACGGGTATCTTTATCGTCTGACAACCCAACCGGATACACCTCTTCGGCTACAAAACCATGATCTGTGTACATCTCTCTCGACCAATTAATATCTACCACGTGGTGCAATCCGAAGCAGTCCACGAAGCAAACAGAAATGGGGCTTGGATAAAAGAAACTCTCGGACGCGCTCCACGTATGCCTCAAGTTAATGCAGCGGCCTGAATAGGATGGTTAACTCCTTTCTCGGGACCAAATGTCTCGGAAGAAGTTGAGGGGCTATTGTAGTGGGCCGAAATCTTACAGTCCTAATGGGGCTCGGAGGATGAGTCCGGAAGAGCCAAGACCCAAGCGGATCACCAAGCCCAGTTCGTGAATGGGACATGACTGGCCAACCGAGACTGGCCCGTCCGAGATAGACCAGTGTATCATCTGGGACAAGCTAAGTATCGGGCGTGTCGTCCGAGACGGATCCTACCCGAGATGATTCGAGAAGGTAATCCGAGAAATCGGTGACGTCTTTTATGACGTCACCTGAGGCGGTTAACGCTCATAACAAACTTGGGAAGGCACATGTGCACGTGACGGCTGTCCCTACATCAGCGTGACGTATACCGAGCGGTTATGCTACGTGTCATAGCTACATTGGAGAATACATGCATGTGAGACTTGTGAGGCCGGCTCATGATGCTCGGTAACGTCATCCGAGCCGAAATGACTAGTTTGCCCCTGTACTTGGGAAGCCTATATAAATGAAGCGAAGAGACCCTAAAAGGGATATAACACTTTCTCTCTCTACTTTTTACTAGCTCAATTCGTCTTTCTCCGATCTCTTACTAGATCGTCGGAGTGCCTTCCTTGGCCACATTTCGGCCAGGTTGGGCACTAACGGCGTGCGCTATGTGTGCAGGAGCTCGAGAAGGATCAATCGCTACACTCTTGCTGCTCACTCGGGTCAGGAATCGCTCAAGAGGATTCACTGGATTTTCGAGGACACCACACACACACTTATTTAGGGACAGCCAAAAATGAAAAGTTAAACACTTAAAAAGGGACGGAGGGAGTCCTAATATTGTTGTCAAACTGACAAATTTCTTTCTTCAAAAAAACAAAAAATAAATAAAATTAGTACCAATGGAAAAAATGATCAAATCGAGTGGGTATCGTGATAGCTGGGTTAAAATTGGGTGTTTTTTTTTTTTCTCAGTAGATACAATGGAAGATGGTGTTTTCATAATTCCAGGCAAAACAAACTTTATCAATAATTCCAGTTCGTTATTAATCCCAATCCCAATTCCAACCCCAAATCCAACCCTAATCTCATCTTGTTACCCATCCTCCGAAATTATGATACACGTACCTGTAGGGTTTCATAAGAAATCCTAAACCCAAGAACTCATGTCAAACCATTGAAGAAAATAATAGTGGATGTGTACCTGACGCCATGGAGGATGAAAACCTTGTGTGTGTGGTTGTTTATCTTCCGCCTCCAAAGCCCTGCTCTTGATCTTGACCTTAGTCTCACACTCGATGGGATGGTATGAGAAAAGAGATTAGGGTTTGGAGTGGGGACTTAACCACATATTTATAGGCCTTGGTTCCATCATAGCCCATCATAATAGATGGAACCCTAATGGGCCCTGAATGGTCTCTACACTTAATAATAAGCCCGTACCACTTAACACACGTGATATAACCCAAATACGTGCTAATAGAGATTTGTCAATTACCCGGTCACATTAATTTAATGATCACAACTTAATGGGTAGTACCGACACCACTCAAACCTTATTCGACAATATACAATATCTAATTATATGATCTATGTAGGCCCACCTACAGAAAATTGCTAACAGTACCCCATAAGTAGAACTTAGGAGTAGGCTCCGAAATTAACCCAATCAAGGTATAGTCTAAATGGCCATAGGCTTCACCTTCAACTTTTTACAAACCCTGTAATCAGAAAACAACAAAACAATGACAGTAGGGTTCAATTCAAATGATAGCTAGAAAGAGTGACGAAATAAATAAATTACTGCACGACAGAGGTTCAAAGAACAATCGTTACAATAAACTGATCTTGATTCTCTCCGAATCATTACATGGACTAAAAGGTTCAAGTCAAGCAATTTTAGGGTCCTTTCTAGACCCACATCCATGATATAAACTGTTATTTTTTAAAACTCATCGAGAACATCAATTATGCCCAAACCTGCGTTGTTCAGTTATTGTTTCATATGCTTTTTGAACATATAATCTTGAGATAAATGGAAAATGGGAAACAATCTAATGTTGCAACTCTTTTGTTTTCAAGATAATACTCCAAAGTGTAGGATAATCTTGGAAAGTAGAGATAAAAATCTAAGTGCTTTAACAATGATGTTTCTATTTGGGCATAAATTATTCAGTCCTACGTAGTGCCCAAGTTTTCACTACACATTGAGGTGGGAAATATGTACTCTGTCTCGGGCCACATACTAATTTGCGGTGGAAAAGGGCCTAGGCTGCGATGCCAGTGCCCTGAACTTTGGGGGTTTCAAGTCAAATTTGCCATACAAATTGTTTAGCAGTTAGGATGCCCTGTAATAACCCTGCTCCAGAGTTTTGCCAATGCATAGATCACAACACCAGACCACCAATAATTTCGTTAGAAATTCCAAAGTCAATAAGCTTCTTTAAGGAACAACGATGTTGCACTAACCCAAATATTACTGTTACAGAGTGGATCTACATTCTCACTTCATTAATGACTCTATGGAAATCGAATATTTGAGTTCCAAGTTATGTCACTACGTTCTTGGACATTCTGAACAGGTGGAAGGCCATCAAGATATATGCACCAATACAACGAGAAAATATAGAATGTAAAATATCCTGTAAGTTCACACAATGATTTATGTCGGAAAAAGCACATTTCTTCTTGAAAATTTGTCTGATGCATTGCGCAGACCAACAATAAGTATCATCCCATAGAAAAGCAGATCATCCTGAGAACTTTGCAAAAACTCATATTCGAACTCAATTCATTCAGTTGAATTGAGATTTATTTGAGGTATTCTCGAGGTCTTTCAGAAGGCTAACCAACAGCAGCAAACTCAACGCACTAACCTAACCTTGATTAAACTAACTCGAATAAGATGAGTAACATGATCAGTTGGTCTTTTACAAGGCTAACCAACAGCAGCAAATTCAACGCACTAACCTAACCTTGATTAAACTAACTCGAATAAGATGAGTAACATGATCAGTTAACGCATATAAGTACTGTTGAGGCTTAACTGTACCCTCCACAGAACAATAAAATGGAGGGCTGTCAAAGTGGAAATGGAGTGTCCGATTACAATAAGTGGTACAAATAAATGGCACACTGCAAGGCCTGGAAGCGAAAATTCAGGTCGCTTGCAGTTCTAAAGGGAGCAACAATGTTATCTTCATTGTATACCCAAATTGGATGACACAGAAAATTTCAAACAAATGGGAGGGAAAAGAGCTTGGGAGGCATGATTAGTGTAGTGTCATCAGCCACGATTCTTTCCCCTTTTTCTAATAACCAGATTTCAATAGGAGTTTTTCTCTTGTATCATTTTCCATAGATGGTGAAGAAGCCGTTAATAATCGTGCTTTTCTACCAAAAACTAACTGAAATAATGGTCGATCCACTAAGGGAGCACTACTTGTGCTCAGTCTAGGGCTGGTCATTGAAAGGTGATCAAATCTTTGGCAAAAATCACCAACTCATTATGACATTCTATTTATCTGAAGCTCAGAAGCAACCATTAAGCAAATAGTGAATTCAGATGGCTATTCATGACTCCGTGTTCTGCACCAAGTATTCTTCATCTATTTTGAGTTCAAAGCACAAACAAGGTTTCTTCCGGTCCTCACTTTTGTAGTTGACTTCCCATTATTCCTTGAGGTGCTTACAATCTTGTGAAGCACAAGAAGACAGAAGCTAAAATTTAATAACCCGACATGATTTACCTAAGAGGTTACTTTGTGTAAGAAGTTTCACACAGTAAACATCCTATCGACGGCAAAAGATAAATTACACACAAGATTACATTCAATGAGGATGCAACCTGAATGGAGATTGACGACACAGAATGAATACAACAGCGAGCGGTTAATCCTTTGTTCCAGTTCAAGGAGACTGAGATTGCCAATCACCTACAGTCTATTGCTGCTAATAACTACTGAAGTACAATTTAAATCAAATGACTAGAGGAATCATTGCAATAAAGTAACTTCATAAGTAAAGTAATTAAAAACCCACCACCCTTCTCTACAGAATTAAAAACTGGGAATTACAATGAAAAGTTGACATTCCAATAGAACTAAGGAGCTAAATCCAACGGATCCAAGATGATGAAGCTTTAGTATTTGTACACATCATTTACCTTCAAGTAAAAATTCACATACTAGTGCTTGTTGACTATAATTTATACATAAGAGAATGCCTAAAAGAACCATTATTGCAAATTATCTGATAAATGGAACTATCTAGAGATCAACCAATTATAAAACACAGATGATTTACACCATCAGAATACAAGAAATAATCCGACTTATGGAGTTTTTGGAATTGGGATAGCTATTCCACCTATTTCGTCGAGATAAGCAAGACGGATTCTATTATAACTCGTTCCTGCCAAGAAAAAAAGTGCAGCACCAATAAAGCCATGAGAGATTATTTGTAAAATGGCTCCGTTGAGTCCTGTATCAGTTATAGAAGCAATTCCTATAATAAGAAAACCCATAAGCAATATACATCCACATTCATGCCCTCATTTGATTGGGACCATGACCAAAACGAACTTAAACAGCAACAAACGCATCACTCACCCATCAAGTTTCGGCACCATCACCGATACAAGCATTAAGCAACAAGATCACATATTGGCGCAAAGTAGCCAAAATTGCAATTTTCAAGTCGAAATCTGATTCAACAACTCCACCACCTCCCTCATAGGAGGCCTATCCTTGGACGAGTCACTAGTACACAAGATAGCAATCCTGAAAAACTCAACCACCCCAGATTCGTTCAACCCTTCTTCCCTTGAGATATTAGCATCCAGAATTTCCATGTGCCGATTCCGTTCCACCATTTTTTTAGCCCATTCAACCAACCTCACTTCCTTCCCATCCCCATCCTCCTCCTTAAACGGCAAATTGGGACGAATCCCCGTAGAGATTTCCAGCATAAGTATCCCAAAACTGTACACATCCCCCATCGCAGTCGCCATGGTAAGGCCTTGGATGTACTCGGGTGGCATGTACCCCATAGTCCCGGCGACTTGAGTCGACACGTGGGAATGTGACCCTTCAATTCTCCTAGCTAAACCGAAATCAGCAATATGTGGCTCAAAATCATTGTCTAACAAAACATTGCTAGCCTTAATGTCCCTATGAATAATGGGCGTTTCCAGATTATGCATGTAAGTTAAGCCATTGGCAACACCTTTAATAATCTTAACTCTGGTTTCCCAAGACAAAGGAGGCCTCGTGGTAGTCGACGTCTCCTCTGACGTGTCAAGCAGCCATTGGTCGAGGCTGCCTCGCTGGATGAACTCGTAAATAAGGATCCGATCAGAACCCGATGAGCAGTAACCGAGTATGGTGACGATGTTGGGGTGTCGTAGCTTGCTTAGGGTTTCCATCTCGGCACGGAATTCGCGGAGGCCTTGGAAGGCGTCGGGGCTGAGTTTTTTAACGGCGACGGTGAGGTCGCCGGCGTTGGGAAGGCGGGCCTTGTAGACTAACCCGAAACTGCCGTCACCGATGATGAGGTCAGGGGAGAAGTTTCGGGTCGCTTTGAGGAGGTCCGGCATGGAGACCCGGTTTAGAGACGGGTCGAACGTAGCGCTGCTTGAGGAGGTGGAGAGGTCTCTCGCGGATTGGGTTCTTCGACTAGTTCTTCGATGATGATCGGGATTAGTCTTGCAGGCGGCGCATATGGCGGCGAATAGAAGCATGACCACGAAGAAGCTCGCGGCGGCAGCGAGGATGGGTCCGAGCCCGAGGGTTTGGTCCATGATTGAGGAATTGTTGATTTTCTTGTTGTTTGTTCAGAGAGAGAGAGAGAGAGAGGGTGTATTAGACTAAAACTGATGATGACCGTGGAATTTCGAAAGCAGAATATGAGCAGCCGCCATACATTTCATTCCTGGAGATTTGAGTCGAAGCAGTAGTA
This sequence comes from Vaccinium darrowii, assembly GCA_020921065.1. Taxonomy (NCBI): domain Eukaryota; kingdom Viridiplantae; phylum Streptophyta; class Magnoliopsida; order Ericales; family Ericaceae; genus Vaccinium; species Vaccinium darrowii. The sequence goes on from CM037157.1 coordinate 18,336,597, forward strand.
GAAGAGTTGTTTGCACGGTGGGTGGCGGGGCGGGTGGACGGGGGAGACTTGGGTCAAGTCATCGCTGCCTTGGGTTATTATTCAGTGGGTCGTCAGTTTTAATGGAGTAAATGAATGGAATGTTTCTCTCTGGATTTATTCAACGGCCGAAAATATTGTGATATATCCCAAAAATGTTCAAGAAATAGAAATTAATGATCCAAATTAACTTCCATGAAAAGTTTTCCAGAAAAAATTTAAGAAAGAGAAATCAATGATCTACATCCATTTACTCTTCAATCAATGGTCAAGACACGGTCAAACACCCCCCTTTCCCCTTGTTTCCGTTCAAATAAGCCTCCTGTCGTGCGACCCTTCGCCGTTTTGGTTCTCATTTGCTGTTTTGGGTCTTCGTCGTCTTTCGGTTCAGCACAGTCGACTCTAGCTTGGATCCGGCCATGCATGCTTCCTTTCAGCCCGCCCCTCTCCGTTTCCGGCCAGACGACATGGGATCCGTTGGTTTCTGCTTCATCCTTGGGTTCATTTCTCCTCCAATCAACACATCCCCTCCGGCCCATACCTCTGCCGGGTTTTAGATCTCCATTTTCCGATCTACCACTTTCAACAATTACGCCTCCGGCCCACACCTCTGCCGTGCCTTGATTTTCTTTATCAGCCTCCTTTAATTTTTTCAGAATCTGGGTTTTAAAAAAAAATTGGTTTTCTAAAATTTCAAAACCTTTGGATTTCGTTTCTGGAGACTGGAATCCTTTTTTAAAAATATGGTTTTCTAATATATCAAATCCTTCGGGTTTCGTTTCTGGAGATTGGATTCCATTGTCTGTGTTTTCTATGTTGTTTTCATTTTTGTGTTTCCTTGGCCGTTCGGATGCATGTGTTCCTGTTTGTCTTACAGGTTCTGAGCATAGGGCGGGAGTAAGGTAAAAATTGTGTTAGTTTCGAGCAGTGGATGGGAGCAAGGCAAATGTCGTGTTTGGGGAAGTTTTGTCTCAAGTTTACGATGGCAAGGCTTCATGTGGTGGCGGCGGTGGAAGTCTCCGACGGAGAGGATATTCCATTTTAGTTTCAGTAATTTACTTCTGTTGAATGTTTCTGATTGTATATGTGTTTCTGTTGTGTAAGCCGAAGCTTTGTAGTGACAACTTAGCTTCGTAAAGGTCTTCGCCTTTCGCCGGCGGCAGTTTGTACGAGCGACTTCACAGATAAATGAATTTTTACCTCTTTCTCAAAAAAATCAATGGCCAAGACATCAAATGGCAATTCCTACATCATAGCACGCATGCATGTCTAAGTCTGTCCATAGACACTGAATTCAAACCAACCAATTCGAGCGACTTCACAGATAAATGAATTTTTACCTCTTTCTCAAAAAAATCAATGGCCAAGACATCAAATGGCAATTCCTACATCGTAGCACGCATGCATGTCTAAGTCTGTCCATAGACACTGAATTCAAACCAACCAATTCCAACTAAAGCC
>CM037157.1:18338960-18379923 GCA_020921065.1 Vaccinium darrowii
AATCGAAATTAACTAAATTAATTTTGAATTGCAACGAATAATGGCATTTTGGAGAATAATTTTTAATGAAATTTTATGCAATAATAAAGCAAATAAAATGCATAAAATGATGATAATAAATAGTAAAAATGCAACAAAATCATTTTAAATCAAAATTAACTAAATCAATTTTGAATTGTAAAGAATAAGGGTATTTTGCAAAACATTTTTTAATGAAATTGTATGGAATGATCAAGCAAATAAAATTTGTAAAAACGATGAAACTAAATAGTAAAATGCAACAAAATTATTTTAAATCGAAGTTAACTAAATTAATTTTGAATTGCAAAGAATAATGGTATTTTGGAGAACATTTTTTAATGAAATTTTATGCAATAATCAAGCAAATAAAATGCATAAATGATGATAATAAGTAGTAAAAATGCGACAAAATCATTTTAATTCGAAATTAACTAAATTTATTTTGATTTGCAAAGAACAAGGGTAATTTGCAAAACATTTGTTTTAATGAAATTGTATGGAATAATCAAGCAAATAAAATGCATAAAATGATGATAATAAATAGTAAAAATACGACAAAATCATTTTTAACCGAAATTAACTAAATTAATTTTCAATAGCATAGAATACAAATATTTTTCAAAATATTTTTAATGAAATTGTAAGCAATAATCAAGCAAATTAAATGCATAAAATGATGATAATAAATAGTAAAAATGCGACGAAATCATTTTAAATCGAAATTAACTAAATTAATTTTGAATTGCAAAGAATAATGGTATTTTGGAGAACATTTTTTAATGAAATTTTATGCAAGAATCAAGGAAATAAAATGCAAAAAATGATGATAATAAATAGTAAAAATGCGACAAAATCATTTTAATTTGAAATTAACTAAATTTATTTTGATTTGCAAAGAATAAGGGTAATTTGCAGAACATTTTTTTAATGAAATTGTATGGAATAATCAAGCAAATAAAATGCATAAAATGATGATAATAAATAGTAAAAATACGACAAAATCATTTTAAATCAAAGTTAACTAAATTAATTTTGAATTGCAAAGAACAATGGTTTTTTGGAGAACATTTTTTAATGAAATTTTATGCAATAATCAAGCAAATAAAATGCATAAATGATGATAATAAATAGTAAAAATGCGACAAAATCATTTTAAATCGAAATTAACTAAATTTATTTTGAATTGCAAAGAATAAGGGTAATGTGCAAAACATTTTTTAATGAAATTTCATGGAATAATCAAGCAAATAAAATGCGTAAAATGATGATAGTAAAAATGCGACCAAATCATTTTAAATCGAAATTAACTAAATTTATTTTGAATTGCAAAGAATAATGGTATTTTGGAGAACATTTTTTAACGAAATTTACTGCAATAATCAAGCAAATAAAATGCATAAAATGATGATAATAAATAGTAAAAATGCGACCAGATCATTTTAAATCAAAATTAACTAAATTAATTTTGAATTGCAAAGAATAATAGTATTTTGGAGAACATTTTTTAATGAAATTTTATGCAACAAAAAAGCAAATAAAATGCATAACATGATGATAATAAATAGTAAAAATGCAACAAAATCAATTTAAATAAAAATTAAGCAAATTAATTTTGAATGGCAAAGAATAATGGAATTTAGGAGAACATTTTTTAATGAAATTTTATGCAATAATCAAGCAAATAAAATGCATAAAATGATGTTAATAAATAGTAAAAATGCAACAAAATCATTTTAAATCAAAACTAACTAAATCAATTTTGAATTGCAAAGAATAAGGGTATTTTGGAAAACAATTTTTAATGAAATTGTATGGAATAATCAAGCAAATAAAATTTATAAAACGATGAAAATAAATAGTAAAATGCAACAAAATTATTTTAAATCAAAATTAACGAAATTAATTTTGAATTGCAAAGAATAATGGTATTTTGGAGAACATTTTTTAATGAAATTTTATGCAATAATCATGCAAATAAAATGCATAAAATGATGATAATAAATAGTAAAAATGCGACGAAATCATTTTAAATCGAAATTAACTAAATTAATTTTGAATTGCAAAGAATAATGGTATTTTGGAGAACATTTTTTAATGAAATTTTATGCAATAATCAAGCAAATAAAATGCATAAAATGATGATAATAAATAGTAAAAATGCGACAAAATCATTTTAATTCGAAATTAACTAAATTTATTTTTATTTGCAAAGAACAAGGGTAATTTGCAAAACATTTTTTTTAATGAATTTGTATGGAATAATCAAGCAAATAAAATGCATAAAATGATGATAATAAATAGTAAAAATACGACAAAATCATTTTTAACCGAAATTAACTAAATTAATTTTCAATAGCGTAGAATACAAATATTTTTCAAAATATTTTTAATGAAATTGTAAGCAATAATCAAGCAAATTAAATGCATAAAATGATGATAATAAATAGTAAAAATGCGACGAAATCATTTTAAATCGAAATTAACTAAATTAATTTTGAATTGCAAAGAATAATGGTATTTTGGAGAACATTTTTTTACGAAATTTTATGCAATAATCAAGGAAATAAAATTCATAAAATGATGATAATAAATAGTAAAAATGCGACAAAATCATTTTAAATCGAAATTAAGAAAATTAATTTTGAATTGTAAAGAATAATGGCATTTTGGAGAATAATTTTTAATGAAATTTTATGCAATAATAAAGCAAATAAAATGCATAAAATGATGATAATAAATAGTAAAAATGAGACAAAATCATTTTAAATCGAAATTAACTAAATTAATTTTGAATTGCGAAGAATAATGGTATTTTGGAGAACATTTTCTAATGAAATTTTATGCAATAATCAAGGAAATAGAATTTATAAAATGATGATAATAAATAGTAAAAATGCGACAAAAACATTTTAAATCGAAATTAACTAAATTAATTTTGACATGCAAAGAATAATGGTATTTTGGAGAACATTTTTTGATGAAATTTTATGCAATAATCAAGCAAATAAAATGCATGAAATGATGAAAATAAATAGTAAAAATGCGACAAAATCATTTTAAATCGAAATTAACTAAATTAATTTTGAATTGCAAAGAATAAGGGTAATTTGCAAAACATTTTTTAGTGAAATTGTTTGGAATAATCAAGCAAATAAAATTTATAAAATGATGATAATAAATAGTAAAAAGCAACAAAATCATTTAAAATCAAAATTAACTAAATTAATTTTGAATTGCAAAGAATAATGGTATTTTGGAGAACATTTTTTTACGAAATTTTATGCAATAATCAAGGAAATGAAATTCATAAAATGATGATAATAAATAGTAAAAATGCAACAGAATCATTTTCAATCAAAATTAAGTAAATTAATTTTGAATTGCAAAGAATAAGGGTAATTAGCAAAACATTTTTTTAATGAAATTGTATGGAAAAATCAAGCAAATAAAATGCATAAAATGATGATAATAAATAGGAAAAATACGACAAAATCATTTTTAATCGAAATTAACTAAATTAATTCCAAATAGCATAGAATAGATATATTTTTCAAAATATTTTTAATGAAATTGTATGCAATAATCAAGGAAATTAAATGCATGAAATGATGATAATAAATAGTAAAAATGCAACAAAATCATTTTAAATCGAAATTAAGTAAATTAATTTCGAATTGCAAAGAATAATGGTATTTTGCAGAACATTTTTAATGAAATTATACGGAATAATCAAGGATATAAAATTTATAAAATGATGATAATAAATAGTAAAAATGTGAAAAAATCATTTTAAATCGAAATTAACTAAATTAATTTCGAATTGCAACGAATAAGGGTATTTTGCTAAACATTTTTTAACGAAATTGTATGAAACAATCAAGCAAATAAAATGCATAAAATGAGGAAAATAAATAGTAAAATCCAACAAAATTATTTTAAATCAAAATTAACTAAAATAATTTTGAATTGCAAAGAATAATGCTATTTTGGAGAACATTTTTTAATGAAATTTTACGCAATAATCAAGCAAATAAAATGCATAAAATGATGATAATAAATATTAAAAATGCTACAAAATCATTTTAAATTGAAATTAACTAAATTAATTTTGAATTGCAACGAATAATGGTATTTTGGAGAACATTTTTTTACGAAATTTTATGCAATAATCAAGGAAATAAAATTCATAAAATGATGATAATAAATAGTAAAAATGCGACAAAATCATTTTAAATCGAAATTAAGAAAATTAATTTTGAATTGCAAAGAATAATGGCATTTTGGAGAATAATTTTGAATGAAATTTTACGTAATAATAAAGCAAATAAAATGCATAAAATGATGATAATAAATAGTAAAAATGAGACAAAATCATTTTTAATCGAAATTAACTAAATTCAATCCAAATAGCATAGAATAGAAATATTTTTCAAAATATTTTTAATGAAATTGTATGCAATAATCAAGGAAATAAAATGCATAAAATGATGAAAATAAATAGTAAAATCCAACAAAATTATTTTAAATCAAAATTAACTAAAATAATTTTGAATTGCAAAGAATAATGCTATTTTGGTGAACATTTTTTAATGAAATTTTACGCAATAATCAAGCAAATAAAATGCATAAAATGATGATAATAAATATTAAAAATGCGACAAAATCATTTTAAATCGAAATTAACTAAATTAATTTTGAATTGCAAAGAATAATGGTATTTTGGAGAACAATTTTTTACGAAATTTTATGCAATAATCAAGGAAATAAAATTCATAAAATGATGATAATAAATAGTAAAAATGCGACAAAATCATTTTAAATCGAAATTAAGAAAATTAATTTTGAATTGCAAAGAATAATGGCATTTTGGAGAATAATTTTTAATGAAATTTTATGCAATAATAAAGCAAATAAAATGCATAAAATGATGATAATAAATAGTAAAAATGACACAAAATCATTTTCAATCGAAAGTTACTAAATTAATTTTGAATTGCAAAGAATAATGGTATTTTGGAGAACATTTTCTAATGAAATTTTATGCAATAATCAAGGAAATAGAATTTATAAAATGATGATAATAAATAGTAGAAATGCGACCAAAACATTTTAAATCGAAATTAACTAAATTAATTTTGAATTGCAAAGAATAATGGTATTTTGGAGAACATTTTTTGATGATATTTTATGCAATAATCAGGCAAATAAAATGCATGAAATGATGAAAATAAATAGTAAAAATGCGACAAAATCATTTTAAATCGAAATTAACTAAATTAATTTTGAATTGCAAAGAATAAGGGTAATTTGCAAAACATTTTTTAGTGAAATTGTTTGGAATAATCAAGCAAATAAAATTTATAAAATGATGATAATAAATAGTAAAAAGCAACAAAATCATTTGAAATCAAAATTAACTAAATTAATTTTGAATTGCAAAGAATAATGGTGTTTTAGAGAACATTTTTCAATGAAATTTTATGCAATAATCATGCAAATAAAATGCATAAAATGATGATAATAAATTGTAAAAATGCGACAAAATCATTTTAAATCGAAATTAACTAAATTAATTTTGAATTGCAAAAACTAATGGTATTTTGCAGAACATTTTTTAATGAAATTTTATGCAATAATCAAGCAAATAAAATGCATAAAATGATGATAATAAATAGTAAAAATGCAACAAAATCATTTTCATTCAAAATTAAGTAAATTAATTTTGAATTGCAAAGAATAAGGGTAATTAGCAAAACATTTTTTTAATGAAATTGTATGGAAAAATCAAGCAAATAAAATGCATAAAATGATGATAATAAATAGTAAAAATGCGACAAAATCATTTTTAATCGAAATTAACTAAATTAATTCCAAATAGCATAGAATAGAAATATTTTTCAAAATATTTTTAATGAAATTGTATGCAATAATCAAGGAAATTAAATGCATAAAATGATGATAATAAATAGTAGAAATGCAACAAAATCATTTTAAATCAAAATTAAGTAAATTAATTTCGAATTGCAAAGAATAATGGTATTTTGCAGAACATTTTTAATGAAATTATATGGAATAATCAAGGAAATAAAATTTATAAAATGATGATAATAAATAGTAAAAAGGCGAAAAAATCATTTTAAATCGAAATTAACTAAATTAATTTAGAATTGCAACGAATAAGAGTATTTTGCTAAACATTTTTTAACGAAATTGTATGAAACAATCAAGCAAATAAAATGCATAAAATGATGAAAATAAATAGTAAAATGCAACAAAATTATTTTAAATCAAAATTAACTAAATTAATTTTGAATTGCAAAGAATAATGCTTTTTTGGAGAACATTTATTAATGAAATTTTACACAATAATCAAGCAAATAAAATGCATAAAATGATGATAATAAATATTAAAAATGCGACAAAATCATTTTAAATCGAAATTAACTAAATTAATTTTGAATTGCAAAGAATAATGGTATTTTGGAGAACATTTTTTTACGAAATTTTATGCAATAATCAAGGAAATAAAATTCATAAAATGATGATAATAAATAGTAAAAATGCGACAAAATCATTTTAAATCGAAATTAAGAAAATTAATTTTGAATTGCAAAGAATAATGGCATTTTGGAGAATAATTTTTAATGAAATTTTATGCAATAATAAAGCAAATAAAATGCATAAAATGATGATAATAAATAGTAAAAATGAGACGAAATCATTTTAAATCGAAATTAACTAAATTAATTTTGAATTGCAAAGAATAATGGTATTTTGGAGAACATTTTCTAATAAAATTTTATGCAATAATCAAGGAAATAGAATTTATAAAATGATGATAATAAATAGTAAAAATGCGACAAAAACATTTTAAATCGAAATTAACTAAATTAATTTTGAATTGCAAAGAATAATGGTATTTTGGAGAACATTTTTTGATGAAATTTTATGCAATAATCAAGCAAATAAAATGCATGAAATGATGAAAATAAATAGTAAAAATGCGACAAAATCATTTTAAATCGAAATTAACTAAATTAATTTTGAATTGCAAAGAATAAGGGTAATTTGCAAAACATTTTTTAGTGAAATTGTTTGGAATAATCAAGCAAATAAAATTTATAAAATGATGATAATAAATAGTAAAAAGCAACAAAATCATTTAAAATCAAATTTAACTAAATTAATTTTGAATTGCAAAGAATAATGGTATTTTGGAGAACATTTTTTTACGAAATTTTATGCAATAATCAAGGAAATGAAATTCATAAAATGATGATAATAAATAGTAAAAATGCAACAAAATCATTTTCAATCAAAATTAAGTAAATTAATTTTGAATTGCAAAGAATAAGGGTAATTAGCAAAACATTTTTTTAATGAAATTGTATGGAAAAATCAAGCAAATAAAATGCATAAAATGATGATAATAAATAGTAAAAATACGACAAAATCATTTTTAATCGAAATTAACTAAATTAATTCCAAATAGCATAGAATAGAACTATTTTTCAAAATATTTTTAATGAAATTGTATGCAATAATCAAGGAAATTAAATGCATAAAATGATGATAATAAATAGTAAAAATGCAACAAAATCATTTTAAATCGAAATTAAGTAAATTAATTTCGAATTGCAAAGAATAATGGTATTTTGCAGAACATTTTTAATGAAATTATACGGAATAATCAAGGATATAAAATTTATAAAATGATGATAATAAATAGTAAAAATGCGAAAAAATCATTTTAAATCGAAATTAACTATATTAATTTCGAATTGCAACGAATAAGGGTATTTTGCTAAACATTTTTTAACGAAATTGTATGAAACAATCAAGCAAATAAAATGCATAAAATGAGGAAAATAAATAGTAAAATCCAACAAAATTATTTTAAATCAAAATTAACTAAAATAATTTTGAATTGCAAAGAATAATGCTATTTTGGAGAACATTTTTTAATGAAATTTTACGCAATAATCAAGCAAATAAAATGCATAAAATGATGATAATAAATATTAAAAATGCGACAAAATCATTTTAAATCGAAATTAACTAAATTAATTTTGAATTGCAAAGAATAATGGTATTTTGGAGAACATTTTTTTACGAAATTTTATGCAATAATCAATGAAATAAAATTCATAAAATGATGATAATAAATAGTAAAAATGCGACAAAATCATTTTAAATCGAAATTAAGAAAATTAATTTTGAATTGCAAAGAATAATGGCATTTTGGAGAATAATTTTGAATGAAATTTTATGCAATAATAAAGCAAATAAAATGCATAAAATGATGATAATAAATAGTAAAAATGAGACAAAATCATTTTTAATCGAAATTAACTAAATTCATTCCAAATAGCATAGAATAGAAATATTTTTCAAAATATTTTTAATGAAATTGTATGCAATAATCAAGGAAATAAAATGCATAAAATGATGAAAATAAATAGTAAAATCCAACAAAATTATTTTAAATCAAAATTAACTAAAATAATTTTGAATTGCAAAGAATAATGCTATTTTGGAGAACATTTTTTAATGAAATTTTACGCAATAATCAAGCAAATAAAATGCATAAAATGACGATAATAAATATTAAAAATGCGACAAAATCAGTGGAATAATTTTCCCTTGATAAATATGTAATCATTAAAATAAACTGGTCCATGACAAAGACTAGTTTCTATTGCAGCCATCATTGAGGCTTTCCAATTGTTGCATCTACCATCCCTTAAGGTAGCTTGTAAGCAAGTATCTGTACCTAACAGGGTGAGTGGTTTGAAAGCAACCTGGACAAGTCCTATATGGACATATTTGAAGTCTCTGTGATGATTTAAGACTTCTCTGGGATCCATAAGGTTTATAACCTTATCATTATCTTCAATACTCTCAGTCTTTTCCATAGTTTTAATTGCAAGACTGCTTTTGAATTGAAAAGTACCATACCTATATATATAAGGAGCAAAGGATTAAGCTTATATATAAGGATCAAACATAATTTAAAATATAAGCTTAATGATTTAAAATAATTTTAACCGATACCAAACAGATGCAGTATATAAACAAATCAATTTATATAAAGCAAAGGATCGAAAGAGTGTACCAGTAAAGTGGAATTTTATTGCACACTGGAGAAGGTTTTTACAGTAGAGGGATGAGAGGAAGAAAACTAGAAGAGGGGAGTAGTAGTCTGCCTAAAGCCTACAAACAAAGTCCCTTATAAAGGGATAAAAACAAACTGTAGAAGATAAGGATAACTTCTAATGTTTTACCTAATACTACTATACAAGATAGGATCAGAGTAAAGATAAGATAACGTCGGGTACTGCACTGGGCCCCATCGACACGTCTGATCTTATCTAAATCTGATAAAACATCATTGGTGACGTTACACCAAATTATTGGTGTCCCTTGCCTTTCTTCATCTGCTCAGTTAACAGCTGAGTAATTCCATCCCAATAGTCTGCTAGGGTAGCACCATTAGGGTCTTCATCTTCATAAGGATCCTGTGATTCACCAGCAAGGCAAGTGAACGGATTATCATCTTCAGCTGATTTTGCTGATGTCATTGACTCGTCATCTCCTGGAGGCTTGAATGTTTCAAATAATTGATTCTTCATAAAATCCATTGTTTTGATGACGACATCGTCTTCAGATAAGGATGGATTTTCCTGATGAATTTCCTTTGAAATTTCTAGGAAAGGATTTATTGGTTTCTTTTCCTGGCTCCTGACCTGCTTCTTGAGACTGTCATTTTTTGATTTAACCTCATTGAGGGTGGTATCAATATTCATACCACGTGTCCACCATTTGTAGTGGAATGTTCTGGCCAGAATTGGTAGGCCTAAATTATTGTGCTTAATTTGCACATCCCATCGCCAGATCCATGGGAGACCATTTTCGGTCATGAATAATAAAAATGATTTTCCTTCTGGCAAATTGTTTCCTCGAATTAGAGGATAATTCTGATTGAAATCATTGATTTCCTTTTGAATTGGTTCAGGAAGATAATCCTGTCTGGGACCAAATTTCTCCCACCATTGAATAAACCAATTTGGAAAATTGTTTTCCATTAGATTGGGACATAGTTTAAAAAACCATGAATGCCTGTGATCTTCATTTTGGTAGTAAAAAGTATAAGTCCAGGCATTAATATAATCCCAATAATTGAAATAAATTGGATTAGCATGAGGAGCATTTTCTCCTGGATAAATTGTCCTCGATCTTTGAGGATGAGTTCCCCATCTTTCTGGAGATAAAATTTTCTTAATAATTGCTTTGCTGTAGGTCATTGGACCTTTCTTCCCACTTTCATATCGGTGGGTAAATTCAACAGAACCAGTTTGTTGAAGCATTGCTTCATACTGATATCTATACTTCCCTTCAGGGACAGTATAACCATATGTGTCGAGATAACGACTCTTTATTTCCCATGGCTCATTCTGCCATTTTTCATCATTGAATTCAATGACCATAATTGGGTCAATTATTGGTGAGGTCAGATATTCTACCTCTTTTTGAAGGATCTCAGCAGCTGATGAGGACCCTTCACCATAAACGATTTCATTAAGGGCAGGAAATTGGGCTGCCTTAGCCTTCAAGTAGGCTTCAATATCTGATTGGGAAATTCTGGGGATATTGCCCCTTCCTCTTCCACGGGGATTATTGCCCCTGCCTCCTCGGCTAGGATTTCTGCTCATTGAGCCTCTCATTGAGCCATTATTCGTAATTGCCTTTTCATTCTAGCTGCAATACGACAAAGATAGACATAATTGTCATTTTCCTCCTGAGATATTAATCCCATAGTATAAATGATAAATGTTTATCAAGATATTTTGACCATTGGGCCAAATCATGGCGTGTGTTTGGCCTTAAGAGCCATTTAGTCCATATACTCCACAAATTGTTCCAGAAAACCTCCCGATTGATTTGTGGTCCTGGAAGACCACTCCACTCCATTATGCCCTGGATAAATCATACATTTCAGCCTGTAATTGATAGGCACGATCAGAAATAATTCTTAAACTCACCTGTTGAGCTTGCAAAAGATCATCTGGATCAATTATACCTTCTGGATTAAAATTATCTAATCCTTTTGACAATTGTTTTGTCCACATCTTTAAATTTCCCAAAGTATGTGGTAATAAAAATGTTTGATTCCAAACTGTCCAAAGTCTTAAAAATATATCAGAAATCTGTTCTGGATTCATTAAAAATTTGGATCTATGTAAAACATTGGAGTGCAAGCTGTGATTAGCTTGTCCAAAGCTGATTGTTTGAACAAAAGATTTGTTTGATTATTCATGTATTGATGTAGAGCTTCTTCATATTTTTGCTTAGAATAATTTTGAAAATTAGTTTCAAAATCTTTTATTCTTCTCTTTAATTCAGAGATCTCTTGAGTGCAGGCAAAAATTAATAATTGCTTATCAGCATGTGCCATGTAAAAATTCTCTGGTTAAAAAATCTGGTAAGGAGTTATTCTCCCCTTTGATATGTTCTATATCAAAATCAAATGAAGATAATTCTGATTGCCATCGGGCAAATATTTGTTTTGACGCCAGATTCTTGACATCTTTTTTGAGTACCTGTTTTGCTGCACTGCAGTCAACTCTTAATAAAAAGTGTTGATTTAATAGATCATCCTGAAACTTATTAACACATTTGACAATAGAAAGAATTTCTTTCTTTATTGTGCTATAATTAGCTTGTGCATTTTTAAATAGTCCTGATGAGAATCGGACCAACTCCTCCTTAGTATTACTAGGATTAATTTGTTTTAATATACCTCCATAGCCTTTGTCTGAAGCATCCGTCTCTACAATTTTCTTCCATTCTGGATTTGCAAGAGATAAACATGGTAAATGTTTTGATTTTAATTTTATTTTCTGAACAGCCTTTGTGTGCTGATCAGTCCATGGTGGGGGATTTTTCTTCAGCCTATCATATAGTGGGGCTGAGTCTTGGGCTAATTCTTTATAATAGTCTCCAATATAGTTGAGGCTTCCTAAAAATCTTTGCAATTGAGATTTGTCTCTAATTTCATCTGGAAACTTGGAAGCAAATTCTATGCTTCTGTCAATTGGGATAATTTTCCCTTGATAAATATTATGACCAAGGAATCTAACCTGTGTCTGAAATAATTTCATTTTTGGTGCGGAAACCACCAAACCATTCTTTTTAACAACATCCTTAAAAATTCTAAGATGCTTAATATGCTGGTCAATAGATTGAGAATATATTAAAATATCATCAATGTAGCATATTGCAAATTCAGCATAAGGATAAAATATATCATTCATGATATTCTGGAATTCAGATGGTGCATTCTTTAAGCCAAAAGGCATAACATTCCATTCAAAATGCCCAAAGGGAACTGTAAATGCAGTTTTATATCTTTCTGGCTCAGCTATCTGGATTTGCCAGAAACCTGATTTTAAATCAAATTTAGAAAAGATGATAGCTTTATAAAGTCTATCTAATAAATCTTTTTTATTAGGGATAGGATACCTGATCCACATAAGAACATCATTAAGAGGTTTATAATTAATAACCAACCTTGGTTGACCTCTTTCTTTTTCAGCATTTTTATTAACATAAAAGGCTGTACAACTCCATGGGGGGTAACTTTTTCTAATAATTCCTTTATTCAAAAGGGTGGCAATTTCTTGCTGACACATTTGCAAATATTCTTGCTTCATTTGGCTTGGTCTAGCCTTTGTAGGAATTTTCCTTTCATCAAAATCCTTTTCGTATGGTAAAGGAACAATATGCTTCTTTCTATTCCAAAAAGCATTTGGTAAATCACTACATATTTCAGTGATGAATTCCTTATTGATATGAGAAATTTTCTCTTGTATGACAGGGGATCTTAAGCTATCCTCTATTATCATTATCTTAATTTCTTTTTGCAGAAAATTTATCTGCTGATCCTTTCTCTGAATTTGGTGAAAGATATCATTAATTTCTTTAAAAATAGGTTGAGATACAAATTCAAAGAATATCTCATGACCATCAATGTTGGTAGTAATACCATTATGATTAGTATGCATAGGCATAATCATGGATAAAAAGGGTGATCCAAGTATCACTTGTTGTTGTAAATTTCTAACACATAGAAAAGATGTTTCAAGACATATGCCTTGATTACATATATAAACTTGATTAAGCTTATATTTTATACTCATTCTTGAGCCACTTGCATTATGAAGATTTTGTCTTGTTTTTTCAAAATATTCCGTAGGAACTAATCCTTCCTGTATGCAATTCATATCTGCACCACTATCAACTAGTGCAGTGATATTTTCAATTGTATATTCTTTATGAATAACAAGATTAATCTTGATATGCCATTTTTGGCAAACAATATTACTCAGATTATTCAAATACTCAGTATTATCAGGAATAAACTCCTCATTGTTCTTATCAAGAGTATCCAAACGATGTTTTATTAGGATCAACTCCTGATTAGTACAAGATTGTTGAGATTTCAAATTTCTAATCTCTGTTTTCAAAATATTAACCTCTGATCTTAAATCAGGGATTGTAACAGTTTTAGAGCTTTGAGGATTTTCCCTAACTCTATCCATAACCTTTTTGAGGCTATAAATTTCCTCAGGAATCTGAGGTTTCTCAATAACTTCTTCCTCTTTGACAGAGGTTATGCATGATTGTATAACTTTAAGTTTTAATTGTTGATCAGAAATTTGATCAATAATATCCAGTAAAGATTTTTGTTCATTAGTAAGAACATTAATACTTAAACCATTCATTTGAACAATGGCCTTCCAATAATCAGTGGAAGTTGAACATTCTAAATCATTGCATTTGCAGTCTTTCAGATTAGTGTCAGAATCAGATTCTGATTCTGCATAAGAAGTATCATCTGATAATTCATTTATTTCTTCAGAAGAATTCTCATATTCTTCTTCTGAATCTGTGGAATTAAGCATTAATTTAAACAATTGTTGTTTAAGATTATCATCAATTTGAAGTTCATTTAACTTCTTCTTAGTTGTACATTTATTGGCATAATGGCCAATTTTTCCACACTTATAACATTTTGCTGTGGATTTTGACTTTCTCTTCCCCTTTGATTTGTAAGGGGTCTTCTCATTATTTTTCTTTTTATCTGACTTATTTTCAGATTTTTTCCTACGATACTTACGCCTGTATTGCTTTTTTGCAGGTTTACGATTTTGGCGTTTAACTGTATTTGGATAAGGACTAGTATTGTATGCGAATTGTTCGCAGAATTCTCCTAATTCTTGTTTCCCAGTTATTCTTTGTTTTTTCAACTGGTGATGTAATTTTAAATCATTACATAAGGATAAACCTTCTTGGGTAATTAAAGATATTAAATGACCATAAGTATATTGATTATAGTCAATGGAGAGACTATTGACTTTGTCTTTCAATTTCTTTTTTACCTTTTCGGCAAAATAATAAGGTAAACCATCGATAAATTTAGATTTCCAATGCTCACTATTAGCATCGGTTCTTTGCATAACTTTTGCAAGGAAAACATCTTTGTACCAACGAAAATGGGTTAACGTTGGACACTTAAGATTTTGAAGCAATTCTCTGCCTCTTTCTCTCTGGTCATCCTAGTGACCAATAAAATGTAAAATTATTGATTGGGTTAAAGTATAAACAGCATCCTGCTGTGGTTTGAGTTGGGTTATAGTTGTTGCAGCTTGTCCTGGATCAACAACTTCCATTTTTACTTCTACTTGTATCATTTTGACAGCATCAAGTATTTCCATTTTTTGGGAATCATTAAGGCTATTATCCCACCAACCTCTAAGGGTTCCAGTAAACCCTACGGTTATCCAACCAGCAATGTTTTTATCGCTATTACCATTTTGTTTACAAATGGTTGAATACATTAACATTTGATGTATGACTTCGAAAATTTGATACTCAGTCATACCATCTATATTCCATTGATAAATGGTTCTTCCACAATAAGATTTTTGTGTATGAAAGAAATCTTCCTCATAAAGAAGATCCTGAGGTGTTGGCCTAGGATAATAATAGCGATCCGCGCTTGAATAAGAAAACTTTTTATCCTTTGGATAATTAACAGGATTTAAAGACATTTTTTGGAAGATTGGGGTCTCCATATCGGAAATAACTCCTTCTGATTCTATTTCTTCAGAAATCACATTTATAGACATATTTTTAATTCTCTTGTCTAATTCGGCAAGAAGATTACTATGTTCTTCAGGATTACTTAATTTAAATCCTTCAATTTCTATTGGAGGTTTCATATTGGTTTTTTGAACCTCATTTTTCTCTCCAATTAATTGATCAACCGTCTTTTCATTAATTTGATTAACTTGCTCCTCAATTCTAGTGAGTTGGTTGGCAATAGTGCCAAGATGCAAGTTGGTAAAATTATTTTGTTTATGAATTCTATTCATTTCTTCATTATCAGTTTGTTTAATGAAGGCTGACGCCTCAACAAATTGAGGTACATTCTTATCATCTATGGATGAAGATGATGGTGAATAGGTTGTTGAAAAAACTTTCAAAGGGGTTGTTGGCGGATGTAAAGCCCTAACCAACCCATTATTGGTATGCCAATTTTTATAATGGCTTTCTATGATGTCAATCTGACAATCTATTTCAATCCAATGTCTTCCGTAAAACCATTGGACAAAAGGAATAATTTTCTTAGAGTTTTCTATCCAATTATAAAACTCTTCCTTATATTTAAGCAACTGGTTTTGATTAAACCTTTTGAAATACCATTTTCTAAATTGAGCATATTTAGGCTCCTGAAATTCACTGTTAATGGCTTTTCTAATCCTTGAATCAATCATGAATAGAGAAATTCATATCACTCGCCGTTGGCGAATCCTTTTTATAAATAGGATGTGGGATTTGATTTTCGCTTATTTTAATCCCTTCAAAATTCAAATTTTCTATTGATGGAGATTTCGGCTTCTCAGGAATTTCTGAGACAGAGTGTCTACTGGTTGTTGGTAGACTGACCCTATATGGGTTATGGGAAGATGAGTAACTATTTCTAGAACTCAGGCTTCTTGAATAATTCCTAATAGGGGAATCAAAAGTAATACTAACAGATCCATTATCTTCTTGGATAACCTGATCAATATATTGGTTAACAATTGGTTTTGGAGGAACTGCGTTCTGTATGATCCAGTTCTCCGGAAAGGTAATTTCTTCCCAATTAATTAGCCTATTGGTGGCTATGTTTGAAGTATACAAATTTGTATCTACCAATATAGTGCGATCTGGAGGTCCTAATTGTCGGACTCTGGGATTTATAGTATTCATTAGTCTATAATAAATTCTATAGACTATGGCGATGACTTCAGAACCTGGTAGAAAGTCATAACCTTTAGTTTGCATTCTCAGATTTAGAGATTCACCTATATTTCTATCTGTTAAAGATAGGGTAAGATTTGGGTAAGCATTAAAATAAACTGGTCCATGACAAAGACTAGTTTCTATTGCAGCCATCATTGAGGCTTTCCAATTGTTGCATCTACCATCCCTTAAGGTAGCTTGTAAGCAAGTATCTGTACCTAACAGGGTGAGTGGTTTGAAAGCAACCTGGACAAGTCCTATATGGACATATTTGAAGTCTCTGTGATGATTTAAGACTTCTCTGGGATCCATAAGGTTTATAACCTTATCATTATCTTCAATACTCTCAGTCTTTTCCATAGTTTTAATTGCAAGACTGCTTTTGAATTGAAAAGTACCATACCTATATATGGTTTCTGGATTAGTAAATTCTATTAATTCGGCATTTTTGACCTTATCTTCTGATTTAAAAAATTTATTAAATAACATTTTCATTTTTGTTGTTCACATATGAGCTTAGTAAAGTATGGGTTACCAGAAAGAATATGTAAATTAGTTTCTGAAAGTATAATATTCATAAATATGGATTTTATTATACAGAAATACACGTCTGTCAACGATTTACGAGACAAAGTCCTAAACCCTACCCGGGACAAGCGGACCAAACAACCTCTACGCGACTTGGGTGACGTCCCATACTTCTGTATACTAAAATACATACTTATGGAAATTATAATTGCAGAAAGTAATTAACAGATTCTAACAGATAAACCAACACTCTACTACACCCCTATGTGAACAGCAGATTTAATGAGCCATACTGGCTCTGATACCAAACAGATGCAGTATATAAACAAATCAATTTATATAAAGCAAAGGATCGAAAGAGTGTACCAGTAAAGTGGAATTTTATTGCACACTGGAGAAGGTTTTTACAGTAGAGGGATGAGAGGAAGAAAACTAGAAGAGGGGAGTAGTAGTCTGCCTAAAGCCTACAAACAAAGTCCCTTATAAAGGGATAAAAACAAACTGTAGAAGATAAGGATAACTTCTACTGTTTTACCTAATACTACTGTACAAGATAGGATCAGAGTAAAGATAAGATAACGTCGGGTACTGCACTGGGCCCCATCGACACGTCTGATCTTATCAAAATCTGATAAAACGTCATTGGTGACGTTACACCGAATTATTGGTGTCCCTTGCCTTTCTTCATCTGCTCAGTAAGTAACTGAGTAATTCCATCCCAATAGTCTGCTAGGGTAGCACCATTAGGGTCTTCATCTTCATAAGGATCCTGTGATTCACCAGCAAGGCAAGTGAACGGATTATCATCTTCAGCTGATTTTGCTGATGTCATTGACTCGTCATCTCCTGGAGGCTTGAATGTTTCAAATAATTGATTCTTCATAAAATCCATTGTTTTGATGACGACATCGTCTTCAGATAAGGATGGATTTTCCTGATGAATTTTCTTTGAAATTTCCAGGAAAGGATTTATTGGTTTCTTTTCCTGGCTCCTGACCTGCTTCTTGAGACTGTCATTTTTTGATTTAACCTCATTGAGGGTGGTATCAATATTCATACCACGTGTCCACCATTTGTAGTGGAATGTTCTGGCCAGAATTGGTAGGCCTAAATTATTGTGCTTAATTTGCACGTCCCATCGCCAGATCCATGGGAGACCATTTTCGGTCATGAATAATAAAAATGATTTTCCTTCTGGCAAATTGTTTCCTCGAATTAGAGGATAATTCTGATTGAAATCATCGATTTCCTTTTGAATTGGTTCAGGAAGATAATCCTGTCTGGGACCAAATTTCTCCCACCATTGAATAAACCAATTTGGAAAATTGTTTTCCATTAGATTGGGACATAGTTTAAAAAACCATGAATGCCTGTGATCTTCATTTTGGTAGTAAAAAGTATAAGTCCAGGCACTAATATAATCCCAATAATTGAAATGAATTGGATTAGCATGAGGAGCATTTTCTCCTGGATAAATTGTCCTCGATCTTTGAGGATGAGTTCCCCATCTTTCTGGAGATAAAATTTTCTTAATAATTGCTTTGCTGTAGGTCATTGGACCTTTCTTCCCACTTTCATATCGGTGGGTAAATTCAACAGAACCAGTTTGTTGAAGCATTGCTTCATACTGATATCTATACTTCCCTTCAGGGACAGTATAACCATATGTGTCGAGATAACGACTCTTTATTTCCCATGGCTCATTCTGCCATTTTTCATCATTGAATTCAATGACCATAATTGGGTCAATTATTGGTGAGGTCAGATATTCTACCTCTTTTTGAAGGATCTCAGCAGCTGATGAGGACCCTTCACCATAAACGATTTCATTAAGGGCAGGAAATTGAGCTGCCTTAGCCTTCAAGTAGGCTTCAATATCTGATTGGGAAATTCTGGGGATATTGCCCCTTCCTCTTCCACGGGGATTATTGCCCCTGCCTCCTCGGCTAGGATTTCTGCTCATTGAGCCTCTCATTGAGCCATTATTCGTAATTGCCTTTTCATTCTAGCTGCAATACGACAAAGATAGACATAATTGTCATTTTCCTCCTGAGATATTAATCCCATAGTATCATGAATAAATGATAAATGTTTATCAAGATATTTTGACCATTGGGCCAAATCATGGCGTGTGTTTGGCCTTAAGAGCCATTTAGTCCATATACTGCACAAATTGTTCCAGAAAACCTCCCGATTGATTTGTGGTCCTGGAAGACCACTCCACTCCATTATGCCCTGGATAAATCATACATTTCAGCCTGTAATTGATAGGCACGATCAGAAATAATGCATTTTATTTGCTTGATTATTGCGTAAAATTTCATTAAAAAATTTTCTCCAAAATACCATTATTCTTTGCAATTCAAAATTAATTTAGTTAATTTTGATTTAAAAATTTTTTGTTGCATTTTACTATTTATTATCATCGTTTTATGCATTTTATTTGCTAGATAATTCCATACAATTTCATTAAAAAATGTTTTGCAAAATACCCTTATTCTTTGCAATTCAAAATTGATTTAGTTAATTTTTATTTAAATTGATTCTGTTGCTTTTTTACTATTTATTATCATCATTTTATAAATTTTATTTGTTTGATTATTTCATACAATTTCACTAAAAAATGTTTTGCAAATTACCCTTATTCTTTGCAATTCAAAATTAATTTAGTTAATTTCGATTTAAAATGATTTTGTCTCATTTTTACTATTTATTATCATCATTTTATGCATTTTATTTGCTTGATTATTGCATAAAATTTCATTAAAAAATGTTCTCAAAAATACCATTATTCTTTGCAATTCAAAATTAATTTTGTTAATTTTGATTTAAAATAATTTTGTTACATTTTACTATTTATTATCATCATTTTATGCATTTTATTTGCTTGATTATTCCATACAATTTCATTAAAAAATGTTTTGCAAAATACCCTTATTCTTTGCAATTCAAAATTAATTTAGTTAATTTCGATTTAAAATGATTTTGCCGCATTTTTACTATTTATTATCATCATTTTATGCATTTTATTTGCTCGATTATTGCATAAAATTTCATTAAAAAAAGTTCTCCAAAATACCATTATTCTTTGCAATTCAAAATTAATTTGCTTAGTTTTGATTTAAAATGATTTTTGTAGACACCCCAATCCGGACCCACGGGATTCCGAAACTTCCCCGATGATGAAAATGCCTAATGAGGACGCGCAAGGTTTGATCAAAAACTTGAAAAACCTCACCAATAACCTCCCATCAAATCACCAAAACATCCCTTAGAGCTCCGGAATGTCCCAAAAACCTTGAAATACATGCACCTGGATTGGTCAAATCCAGGCGCCTGGAAGGGGTTCAGGCGCCTGGATTCAGTCCAGGCGCCTAGAAATGCACAATCCAGGCGCCTGGATATCAGTCCAGGTTGAGTGTGTTTTAAGTTGTTAGTGGGCGGGAACAAGATCTTGGGGGATTTTTCTGCAGAGTCAGTTGGAGGAGAGCATGGGGGAGATCATTACACCTATCCCGGGAGATCATTACACCTATCCCTTACCCCCTAGGTGACCCCTCACCCTTTTGAAAGGTCCAAGTGGCCCTCTTTGGACCCTTGTTTGCCTATAAATTGAGCATCCCTCTCTCATTTTGAGGGGCTGAAAAACCACACTCTTATTCAGCTGTTACTCTATCCAAATTCTTCCAGAAAATCCAACTCATCCATTCTCCCTTAAACTAAACCCATTTCAACTCCAAAAATCACCCTCTTTTGTTTCATTAACCCAACATCTACACACCTCCAACCACTGAATCCCACCAAAGCTTCGATAAACCATCCTCTTAGTCCCATATATTCCAGAACCACAAGCCATATTCCCACAAATCTCTCTTCAAAAACCATTTCAAGTTCTTGATCAAACCAAAAAGGTAGCCATTCTATCATTTTGTCCAAATAGGCCCTGAGGGGGACACAATCAAGTCCTTGCTGGTCATCTATACCAGTAGAGGGTTTGAGAATGGTCTGAAAATCATCAAAGCAAGGAACCAATTTGTGCATCAGAATATAGTCCAGGCGCCTGGATCACCCCCTTTCAGGCGCCTGCATTGGGTCCAGGCGCCTGGATTCCCTCCATGCAGGCGCCTGAACCTCCTTTTCCTTTGTCACATTTTCTGTTCTTTTTCATATTCTGATCATTTTAGTATATCATGTGCATGCCTAAATCTATGGTTTTTCACATGTTGGGTATTGGCTCTTCTTTACATGTTTATTTTAGGCATTTTGAGTCTATAAGCATACTTTAGACGGGAGATTTCATAGGGAAGAATCATTTAAATAGGTTTATGTATTACTCTTGAGTTCTGTTTATCTAACCTTAAGGTTTCATTGTAAGCATTTAAAGGGTACTTAAATCTCATTTTGTGAGACCAGTATATTATTTTCCATTTGAAAGGGCAAAAGAGTCATTTTTCAAAAAGGTTTCTCGGGTATGGTCCTCAAATCCGGGTGGCAACTCTATTCAACCAATCAAATCATTTTCAAAATCGAAACCATTTTCGTGGACAAATCGCGCTCCCGCGGGGTGTTCACAATTTTGTTACATTTTTACTGTTTATTATCATCATTTTATGCATTTTATTTGCTTAATTTTTTATTTTTTCGCATTTTTACTCTTTATGATCATCATTTTATGCATTTTCTTTGTTTGATTTTTGCAAACAATTTCATTAAAAAATGTTCTTCAAAATACCATTTCTTTGCAATTCAAAATTAATTTAGAGGACATCAACACTAGAGGACACATTATTCTTATCACATAAACAACTGTACTATTTAATAAATCATAAGTTTCCCCCCTATTATAGTCTTTTTATCCGTAGGAAAAATCTAGAATGCAAAATGAGAATGTAAATGTACTTTTAGGGTTGATTATAAAATTGTGTGTTTTTTAGAATGCATTACGAATAGGCTGCCAAACAGCCATTATACAAAATGGATAATTAAGACTTCCAAACGGCCGTTAAGTGATTTGACAAAAAAAATCAGCCATTATGCAAAATGGATAATGGATAATGCATAATGGATAATTAAGATTGCCAAACAGCCCTTAAGTGATTTGACCAAAAATTCAAATAAGGCGTTGTTCCTATTAATTATTTGTTTTTACTTTACTTTTTGAATTATCTTTGTTCGAGTTTCGGTCATAATTTTTAAAATTTTTCGATTCCTCTTGTCGAGTCAAATCACAAAAGCTAAAGAGTCTGACACGGAATTAATAAATACTCCCTCCGTCCAGATTTGTTGGTCCACAAACATACTTTTTCAAGTCCGAAAATGTTTGTCCATTTTCAAAAGTCAAAGGATAAAGTAGGGGAAAATTACTTTTGATAATGTAAAAACAACAAACACAAAGAGTAATGGAAAAAAAGTTTGAATCCCCAAAACGGACCAACAAATCCGGATGGAGGGAGTACGATTTTTTTGAATAAAGATAAAAATTAAAAAGTGCAAAAAAGTTAACGGGGATGAGGCCCATGTGATCAGAGCCGGCTTTGGACATACGCCAAGGATGCGGCTGCCTCTGGCCTCCAAATTTTGACTAATTTTGTAGGCCCCCAAATATATCTATAATATTCAATAAACTTTAGGTACTAATTTATATGGTGTCTAAACTTGATTATGAGAGCTTAATTATTACTTTTGTTGCAAAAAATGTGAGAAGCGTGATATTTAAGTAATATATTTTGGATTAAAATCTATAATGATTATCGAGTTTTGTGTTACTATTGTTTTGAATTCTTCTTGTAGTCTTTTTTTTTTTTTTGGTATTATACAATGGCCTCAAAAATAATATTTGCATCCGACCTCAAAAAAAAAAAAAAAAAACTCAGACACCGCAAGTGATTTGACAAAAAAAATTTAGAAATATTTTTCTTTGGAATAATTAGGCATAACTAGGGCTATAAACGAGCCGAATCGAGCAGAACCCTGTGAGGTTCGGGATCAATTCGTTAAGGTATGAGTCAGGCTCGAGTTCGGCTCGGGTTCGATTCGAGCCTAGACAAATGAGCTCGAGTTCGGCTCGTGAAAAAATTTCAAAGCTCAGGCTCGGTTCGGTAGGGCTTGTTAACTCAAACGAGCCGAACCGAGCCGAATTTAGGCTCAAATTAAGGCTCGAATCCAGCTCGGTATGGCTCATTAGCAATGTAAAACACAAACTGAAAGGGGAAAGAGATATGCTTCAAAACAATGTTACATCTAAATCTACCACATAATCAAGAAGGAAAAAAAAAAAAATCTACTACAATAATCAAGAAATCAAAAGAAAATCAACACTGAGAAAAAAAAAATACTGAGAACTAAATAGAGTACTCTTGTTAGGGATAAAACGTAGTAGAGTACTCTAGTTAGGAATAAAAGATAAACAAATTACATAGGAGTTTCTCAATTATAAAATATTTATATGTTGACCCCTAAAGTATTATTAATTACATTTTGACCCCAAGTTCGCGAGCCTAATCGAGCCGAATCCACTTAGGTTCAGGTTCGGCTCATTTATGGAACGAGCCTAATATTGAGGTTCAAGTTTAGTTCGTTTAGTAGACGAATCGAACTCGAACGAGCTCTTATCGAACCGAGCCGCGAATAGTTCGCGAACGGCCCAGTTCGACCATGGCCGAGTTGTAAGCCTCACTTGTCAACTTGAATCCACCGGCGAATTGAGTGGCCCTGATGTAGTAGATGTCGGCAAATCATCTCCCATCATTCATCACATTCAATGGTGAATAAATCATATCACCCCCTCCAAAACAAACAGTTGCTTGCCAACGTCGTTGAAAACTCAGGATAACCCCAATATCCCCCTCCCGGGTTAAGCTCCCATCTAGGGCTGTAAATGAGTAGAGCCGCTTGCGAGTGGCTCAAGGCTCGGCTCGAGTTGGGACGTAGGGGAGTATTTATAGAAGAGGAATGGTCTATGAGAAGCCTAAATAGGCGATGTGGGACTTAAAGTAAGGAGTAAAGGCCAAATAAGAGGTTCCAACTTCCCACTCTTGCTTTGTTGTTGTCCCACATCGGATCAAGGCCGGCCCTGACATTTGAAAGGCTTTAAGCGAATTTGAAAAATAGGGCCCTAGGTTTTTTATCAAGAAAAATTTCATGTAGGTGACTATAAAAGGTAAAAAGAATTAACATGGTATTTTAGCTTCGTAATTTAACGAATATATAAAGTTTCAAATTTTTTATACCACTAGAGATTTTTTGTTTTTCAAAAAAGTACCACTTATAGAATGCATTTTTCTAACTAATCATGTTATTATTTGCAATTGTATAAACATTATTTTTAACAATAAAAAAATATTAGTTTTAAGCATTTTCTATTGAAGTTTGTTGATTAAAAATAATAAATCAAGATTTGAAAAAAAAAAAAAACTTATCATAATATGGGGTGCAAAATATTTACACATTGGACTTGACTGACATCTACTACTAAAAATGCTTTATTAATTTACACTAATACAAATGGTTCAAGAGTTATATGTTGTATTCCTTATATGTTGTATTCCTAGGGGGAAAAACTATGGACAAAAAAAAGGCCACCAAACGGTGGTGCTATTGAGTTTCGAACCAAGGGTGTTTTGCCTGTAGTGACAGAGCACTTACCACTGTGACAACTTATCACTTCGTATATTATGAAGCATAGTTTATATATATTATGAAAATTAGTTCTGTTGAAAATGGGCCCCATTTTTTCGCGCTTAAATTACGGGCCTAAAGCCGTCGCACCTCTGGCTTCACCTTAGGGCCGGTCCTGCATCGGATGTTTATGAAATTTTCCTCTGAAGAGACTCTTATGAGTGGAGCACTACTACCACTCCCAGCTCTACTACGACTGGCAATGCCTTTATCGAGCCTACTTGAGCCGAGCTTGAGCCTTAGAAAATGTTGGCGAGCCTAGTTTTTGTAGCTCAAATCGAGCTCGAGCCAACATATTTTTGGTCAAGCCGAGTCTGAACATCTTGAAGTTCGACTTGGCTCGGCTCGATTACACTCCTACTCCCATCTGTCTGTTTAACATGTTCTTCCAAAAAAGAAAAAGGTCATCCCTATCGGCCAATGTCTACCCAAGGTCGTCGTCGACACCAATGTGGCCCCCAACGTTGTCCTCGCCAATCAAGTCAATGTCTACGACGGAGCCTCCATTTGGAACGGGGTCGATTCTTCGGGACGATTTGAATAAGATTATGGTTGAGGTCTGTTCTAATGTCCAGGAGAGGTAGTTCACACCGATTGATCGCCGACATCAAAGGACCAATTCTTATGTGTTGTGAAAATTAACGACGCTTCACTAGTTCTATATTTTCAATTTTCATTATTTTTTTGTATTATGTAAAGTATTATTAATTACATTTTGACCCCAAGTTCGCGAGCCTAATCGAGCCGAATCCACTTAGGTTCAGGTTCGGCTCATTTATGGAACGAGCCTAATATTGAGGTTCAAGTTTAGTTCGTTTAGTAGACGAATCGAACTCGAACGAGCTCTTACCGAACCGAACGAGTTCATTTACAGCCCTAGGCATAACTACATATACTTTACCTTTTATGACAAAAGAACAAATACTTTTTGACATTTATAGGAAAGACATCCAAAACATTTGACAATCACGCGAAGGGCAAAAAAAAAAAAGACTATTCAAACTCGACCATGGCCGAGTCGTAAGCCTCACTTGTCAACTTGAATCCACCGGCGAATCGAGTGGCCCTGATGTAGTAGATGTCGGCAAATCATCTCCCATCATTCATCACATTCAATGGTGAATAAATCATATCACCCCCTTCCAAAACAAACAGCTGCTTGCCAACGTCGTTACAAACAATGAAAACTCAGGATAACCCCAATATCCCCCTCCCGGGTTAAGCTCCCATCTAGGGCTGTAAATGAGTAGAGCCGCTCGTGAGCGGCTCAAGGCTCGGCTTGAGTTGGGACGTAGAGGAGTATTTATAGAAGAGGAATGGTCTATAAGAAGCCTAAATAGGCGATGTGGGACTTAAAGTAAGGAGTAAAGGCCAAATAAGAGGTTCCAACTTCCCACTCTTGCTTTGTTGTTGTCCCACATCGGATGTTTATGAAATTTTCCTTTGAAGAGACTCTTATGAGTGGAGCACTACTACCACTTCCACCTCTGCTACAACTGGCAACGCCTTTATCGAGCCTACTTGAGCCGAGCTCGTGCCTTAGAAAATGTTGGCGAGCCTAGATCGGGCCTAGTTTTTTTAGCTCGAATTGAGCTCGAGCCAACATATTTTTGGTCGAGCCGAGTTTCAACATCTTGAAGTTCGACTTGGCTCAGCTCGATTACACTCCTACTACCATCTGTCTGTTTAACATGTTCTTCCAAAAAAAGAAAAAGATCATCCCTATCAGCCAATGACTACCCAAGGTCTCGTCGACGCCAATGTGGCCCCCAACGTTGTCCTCGCCGATCAAGTCAATGTCTACGATGGAGCCCCCAACGTTGTCCTCGCCGATCAAGTCAATGTCTACGACGGAGCCTCCATTTGGAACGGGGTCGATTCTTTGGGACGATTTGAATAAGATTATGGTTGAGGTCTGTTCTAATGTCCAGGAGAGGTAGTTCACGCCGATTGATCGCCAACATCAAAGGACCAATTCTTATGTGTTCTGAAAATTAACGACGCTTCACTAGTTTTATATTTTCAATTTTCATTAATTTTTTGTATTATGTAGAGTTTGTTCTACTTATGTTTTTCTATTTTATAATGATTAGTGATGTTGCACTAGTTTTTTCTTTTAAAAATGATGCATGCTGCAATATTAGTGAGATTTCACTAATTTTTTAGGTCATCGGAAGTGGTAGGCTGGAGGTGGGGTGGTGGTCGGTGGGAGGTAGAAGTTGATTTTTTAAATTAGAACTTTTAAGAATTAGTGAAATGTCACTAATTTTTGGATCACGGGAAGTGGTCGACCGGAGGTGGGGCAATGTTCAGCTAGGAGAAAGAGTTGATTTTTTTTTTTTTGAATTTTTGTATGAAATTAGAACTTTTAAAAATTAATGAAATGTCACTAATTTTTTGGTTTGCTAGAAGTGGTTGGCCAGAGGTGAAGTGGTTGTCGGCCAGGAGGAAGGAGTTGATATTTTTTGAATTTTCTCTACTAAATTAGAATTTTTTTAAATTAGTGACATTTCACTAATTTTTTTTTGTCTTAATGTTTGATTGAAAAGTTCCTTGTCATTCCCTTTAAAAATGTCAGATCTTTTTTTGTCTTTATGTTCGATTGTAAAAGTCTTTGTCCTTCCCTTTAAAAATGTTAAATGTTTTGGATTTTGGCCATTTCAGATCCCTAGTTCCAAAACTGCCCTCCTGCTATTTTGTGCTTTAAAAATTTGTGTGTAATTTAACAGCCCAAAACCCCTGCAATAGAGGAACAAGGGGAATTTGGAATGGGGATCTGGTTCCATTTTTGGCTATGTGGCCCTTTTTCTTTTGGGAAAATGAACAAAACATGGTGGTTGAGACAAATTATGCAAAAAACATGTACATGGTTTGGCAAATGACCTTCTTTTGGGAAAATGACCAAAACATGGTGGTTGAGACAAATTATGCCCAAAACATGGACATGTTTTGGCAAATAACCAAAGCATGACAAGGAAAAACAAATTGGGAAAATGACTAAAACATGGTTATTAAAAGTATTAATTCCAATTGCATGGTAAGGTTTTTGGAAATGACCATATTCATGACAAGGAGAAAAGAAATGCCACATAAGTGGTAAGCCCTACCTAAAATGTCCAAAATAGACTCAGCCCTAATATTTCCTTGGAAAATTTTAAAAAAAACCTGACCTTTGACCCGTTTTGTACGTTAACACCGGACCTTTTAAAAACGTCAACTAAACCCCCGAGCTTGACACTCCATTATTAATTTGCCCCCTCATTCGATTTCCTGTCCAATTGATAACGGCGAGTCCTACGTGGACATATGTGGGACCCCCTACCCATTAGTTGGCCTCCACGCGGACATGACACTACTTAAAAAAAAAAACCCTGACCTTTGGACCAAATGTCCCATAAACATCTGAACTTCATAAAATGTCAATTAAACCCCTCACCTTGACACTCCGTAGTCAATTCCCCCCCCCCAATCCATTTTTCGTCCAACTTAATGGAGACTCCCAAAACGACGTCGTTTTGTGCGTTTGTCCCTTCAAATTTGTTCGTTACACGTTGTCTGTGGAGCCAACTTCAGGGTCCCTAAACCATTCAATAATTTTAAAATAATTAATTAAGTGGTTTTGTAAAAAATGATGCCCATCAGATATGTATAAGTGAGTGATCTAATTCATTTAGAATCTGGACCTTATAATTTGAAAGAATTTTCTAAAAAGTTATGCAAATGTGTGTTCGTTATCCCTTAATCTGAACCGTAGATATCTGCTTGTTGAGAGGATCATTCTTTAATAAAATTATATTGACATCGATATGTATCAAAACAGTTCCTAATTTTTGTGGTTTCATACCTATTGATGTCCGATCAAGATATTTTTTTAAGTGAATGCTAATCTCAACGAGCGTTACGATATATGCGGTTTAGATCAAGGGGATACTGAGCTCACAATTGTGTATTTTTGCAAAATTCTTTTATATTATAGGGTTCTCATTCTGAATGAAAAATTAAACTAATCAGATCAATTACTTATTAATATCCGATGGGCCCGATTTTTTTCATGACCACTCAAATAATTATCTTAAAACTATTAATTAGTCCAGATCATTTATGTGAGACTCCAAAATTGGCTCCACAAACATCGTGTAACAAACAAATTTGGAAGCCCATGACAAACCCACAAAATGACGTAATTTCAGGAGTCTCCATTAAGCAATGGACGAAAAATGGACCGAGGGGGGGAATTGATTACGGAGTGTCAAGGTGAGGGGTTTAATTGACATTTTTTGAAGTTCAGGTGTTTATGTGATATTTGGTCCAAAGGTCAGGGTTTTTTTTGAAGTAGTATCATGTCCACGTGGAGGCCAACTAATGGGCAGGGGGTCCCACATGTGTCCATGTAAGAGCCATGTAGGACTCGTCATTATCGATTGGACAAAAAATTGAATGAGGGGGCAGATTGATAATGGAATATCAAGCTCGGGGGTTTAGTTGACGTTTTTAAAAGTTTCGGTGTTGATGTGATAAACGGGTTAAAGGTCAGGTTTTTTTTTGAAATTTTCCCTATTTCCTTCTCTTTGCTCTCCAGCCACACCCACCCTTTACGCTTTCAAAACCACGAAGGGAAAGAAAGAGAGAAAAAAGACAGACGACTGAGGTTTCTAACTTCCTAGGATTTTTTCCCCTTTTCCCCCAAATCAATTCGATACAGAAGAGGAGAGGTTGAGAACTGGGTCACGACGACCGCTGCCGCCGACCTCTGCCACAGTGACCGCCACAACCTGCGACCACCACTACCAAGGTCTCTCTCTCTCACACACCCGCGCACGCACACACACACCCGCGCGCGCTCTGAAGTGTTTGGTATTGGAATTTAATGTGCAGTTCCAGACATTTTCTCAGCGTGTAGAGGAAATCGAGATTGATGTATTCCGAAGTCTCGATCCTCCGAAGTCTGAGCCCTCCGGCGGGTCCTCATTTTTCCAGGACTATCTTGTCGAATGGAGGGTATGTCGTATCTTATTTGTTCATTTTTTCCTTTTTCTTTTGTGGCCTTTTTCTGATGAATTGAGAGCTATTGACTGTAATTTGTTATTGCCACGTCTTCTTGTTCTTTTTTGACCTTTTTCTCTTTGATCTTGTTGTAGCAATTTAATGTTTGCTGTAATTTCGAATTCTTTGCTATTAAAACTTCTGTTACATTTGTGTCTCGAGTCTCTTGACTGGAACTTATATTGAGAATATTTAGTTATATGCCCAATATGCCCAAAAGGTAACTTGACAGTCTTATGAATTCTAGATGACGATCAAGCTTTTCTTAGGAAGAATTTTGAAATGTAGTTGATGGTCATCCTTTCTAGTTATATATGGTCTAGCATAAGGTCATCCAAAACCTTCAAATAATATGCCACAAGCCACAAGGAGGTTCATAACAAGGTCATCCACAACTTCCCTTTCCCTCTCTGAAGAGGAGAGACACGGTATTGCAATTTAATCGGGGGTCATCCTTTCAAATATGGTCTAGCATGCTGTATGGGTCACCATACAGCTTGGAGGAGGCTATTCCTTAATCCAAAAATGTGGTGTTGAACTTTATGCATTAGTTAAGTGTGTAGAGCTATGAAGCACGGGTAGTCCGAAAATGTTGCCGTACGAGTACCGGGTACGGGTACGGGTACGGCAAAATACATACCGGGTACGGCAAAAACGTACCGGGTACTTTTGCACTATTCCTGGTACGGCTGGGTACTTGATTGGGTACATATCTGGGTACGTTTGGATGAAAATGTAATTTTTAAAAAACTTTTGGGGGCCCGAATGAAAACACTTACAAGTTAAGGGGTTAATGTGCAATTCTCATGCCTTTTAACACAAAAGCAGACGCATTGTTTAGATTTAGGGCTTCAAATCTTTTACAGCAGCAGCCATACTCAGAGCTCTGAGCTCCTCACGACTCCTCTGCGAATCTGGTAAGTCTCTCTCTCTCTCTCTCGCTCTCTCTCTCTCTCGTATTCTCTCTCTCTCTCTCTCTCTCTCTCGGATTCTTTCTCTCTCTCTCTCTCTCTCTCTCTCGCATTCTCTGTGAATCTCGTTTTTTTTTTTTCACAACTTGACTGTATTTTATACTGTAAATGATGGTATTGGTGATGTTGAAGATGATTAATTTTTTAATTTTTTTATATTGTAAATTAAAAAAATTAGTTGACTGTATTGTATGGAAAATTAGTTTACTGTAAATTGAAGATGATTAATTTTTTTTTCAGTATTAAGTATTAACTCTAAAACGACATTGCACTTGTTTCATCTATGCACTTATGAACTCTTTAACTCTTATTTATGCTTCTTTTTGTTGGTAAAATGAGTGTTTTATTTAGTTTGTGCCTTTGTGGCTTTGTGCAATGGAACATAGTAAAATAGGGAAAAAAAAAAAAATAAAATTTACACTTACGTACCCAACCGTACCCTATTTTTTTAGGTTTTTGCTGTATCGCATACCGTACCGTACCCGTACCGTACCCGTACCGCGTACCGGTACCCGTGCTTCCTAGGTGTTGAGAATGTAATGTTGTACATTTGGAGTTTCTTGTCTCAGAAAAAAGTGCTCTGATGTGATTCAGTAAAAAAAAATTGCACTCTATCTTCGATATACTTGCACCATACATGAAAAAAATTGTACTATGAAAAAATTTACAGAGATATTATATTGTCAAATAAGTCCATATTATGGTTCATCAGGCTTGATCTTTGTTCAAAGTTTCTAAGACATCTATGATAGTTGAAGCATAATATGTATTTTTGTCAATGTGACTATAACCCTTGCTCCTTGTGCCATACAATTTTGCTCGTTATGGCCGTATTGTGTCTGTAACCTGTGATCTTAAAAAGTAGGATGTTCTGAAATTTTTTTGACAGCATATCCCCTATTTTCTTGCCTAGCCCGACATCTCAGCGTCTCATCAGACAATCAACAACAACAATCACCTTCCATAGAATTTGATTAGATAGATATCAAATAGGAGTAGATTAAACGAGTTGTTCATCCATTGATCCCAAAAGGAAATCTTGATAACTGGGTAGGTTTTTCCTACCAATTTCACCACGAAATAACAAAAAAAGTCATAAGCCCAAAAATTACAAATGGAATTCATATAGAACTGGGTTCATTGGTAGCCTTGTCTAATCTAGTCTAATAACTAAGCAGCTTTCCATGGGAAATTGTTTCGCTCATTGAATCTTTGGCATCATAGTTGTAGGCATCAGAGGCTCTCTTTCCCACTTGACATTGGTCCAGCCATTGTCTCTTTGGCTTCTCTGGCCATATTTGAAGCCATATAATATTTGCTCTTCGCATTCTATGACGTTGCTCCTTGTATGGGTTCCACAGGTACTACTAATTTCCGTGCACCCATCTTCGTTCGCACCACAGCAGCAGGGGCCCCTTGTGAGTCGTGATACTCAACGTTCACCCAATTCAACTCCCACATTCAATTCTTTCTCCCTTCACCATCTATCAACCATCACTACGTACAAATGCTTCCATTGCATCTTCTTCTACTGAATCTAGTAGCAGCATCGGATGTCTGTAAATCAGCCCACCTTGTAAATCAGCCCACCTTTTAGCATCTCAGGTTAATTCCACCCACCACTGTTTTTTTTTGTTGATAGATAAAAAACGCTCCTTCCTGTAGTTGCACCACTTCTTGTTTGTCTCTTTCCATGATTGCGTTTTTTGCATCATTTTGAGAGAGGAAAAAGATGTTTGAGAGTGTGGAAGAAGATGGCAAATTGGGTTGGCGTCTGTGTCCTCTTTAAGAAAAGCTTTAAGGATATTGTTTGGGTTTCTTTTCCACTATGGACCAGGGTTTCCATATAACGTCTTTTCTCGGAATTAAGAGTTTTAAACACCTTGGTCATTAAAAAACAAATTGTAAATTGCTTACCTAGAAACCAAGCCCTTTTCCCACCTTCTATTTTCGAGTGAAGAGTACACAGCCCATGTAAGGCTGGACAAGGGTACCGACTGGCTTTAGGGTTCACTTTGATGTTTTTGGCGTAGTATTATTTAGGGTCCATTTTTGATTTTTGGATCAAAGGCAACAGAAAGTGCGTTCAGTTTAATTTGTTCGATTAGGTTGGATTGAATTATGGAGGAAGTGAGCTAGACACCATTACTTACTTGTGGCAAGTACACAAACACACACAAAAGTCGTTAAAGGAGGGGAAATGCAAGAAGAGTGTTTGATACTTCTTTGTGTAATTTTGCACCTTGGGCTATTTGTCTTAGAAAAATTTATATTTGCACCTTGGGCTATTCGTCTGATACTTCTGTTTCTAAAAAAGGAATTCGTATCTCTGAAGAGAAAAAGAGAAGGAAAATCACCAACTTATATCACAATTCAAACTTAGGACTATTACTCACATAACTCTGATAAGCCCCCAATATTGTAGATAACCGGGGCTTATCTCGCTCATTTATTCCACACACACACGCTGATTCGCGCTTAATTTGGTTGATATGCGTGTAGTGGTGTTTTTGTAAGTTATAGGTTAAACAAGGAAAATGAACGCGTTTTGTGCACATTGGGAACCATCCCAAGTTACCGAGGGCCACGTGCCCCGTGGCACGCCAACCCAGGCCGCAAGAGCCATGGAACGACGATTCGACCAAGGCCCGGGAATGCGAAAAGTCACAATTCAAGTCGATGCTTTGAAGACGTGTCTCGCGCTCATGAAAACTCCCGGTGGAGTCCGGGAGTGAACGAGCACTCAAGTGACCAAGGAACACCTCCCTTGAGGGTCGCACAACTCATTTAAGTGTTTTGGAGGAAGTCCGGAAGCACGCAATTCAATGGGAGGGATCAAAGAAGTCAAATTCAAGTCCAGACCATTCCGAACCGATCCGGAATTATTCTGGACCGATCCGGATTTGCAAATTATTTTCCAGACGATTCTGGACTGATCCGGAATTATTCTGGACCAATCCAAAAATGCCCGGAAACCACTTTTTGAGCACTTTATGCACTCTCTATTAATGGCAAGTTTTTGGTTGTTGTGAAGGCTTTATGGATATTTGTAAGAGAGAGAAAGGGAAGACTATATTGGGGCTCTCTCCTCTCTCATTCACTTACACTTACTCTTTCATTTTTAGTCTAGTTATTGGCTCTCCCCTCTCTCCTCCATGGAAGAGGTTTTAAGCTCTCTCTCTAGTTTTTCTCAAGTAAGTCTTCATTTTTCTTTAATTTCTTGTTGTTTAATGTTGTAGCTACTTGTTGGATCTCTATATAAATCAAGTTTATTTACGTTTTTATCGGTTAAATCTTGTCCATGCGTTTCTAGTCATCTCCTTTGAAAAATCAAGTAAGTAGTCTTAGTTGCTAATTTTCCCAAGGTTTAAAGTTGTAGGCTAACTTAGGGTCTTCTATAAAAATAAGTTTTGAAAGTAATTTGTTATGTTTATTTCTTTTATAAAAATAGTCATGTTTCTCGTAGTTATGATTGAGTAGTCGTTTTAGGCTCGGTCATGGGGTGATTAGCACCCCGTGACTTAGGTTCATTCGCTCTCCTCGCCATAATGCAAACATTGCTTGTTAATCAAAGAGTAAGGATTGATTTTACGTATCAAAATTTGGATTTGTTAATCCCGTTGATCACACGTAGCCAAGGGCTTGACCACTTGGCATGTGTGATGCTTAGGGCGATGTCAATCAAAATGTTTGTATAAATGGCACAAAAATCCTAGTCTTTGAGAAACACCATTTCTAGTTAAACGAGCCTAAATACCAAATCTTCCGTTCGGGGTTGTTTAACGATGTCCTCGAGCCGGTTATTTTAGAGGAGAATGAATCGGCCTAAGTCATTGGTATTGTGAACCCCTTGACTTAGCCTTGTTTTAATTAGTCTTTTTAATCTCGCGTCATTCACGAAGTTAAGTGAATTCCACCCCCAAACTACAAAGCTAAGTTTGCCGCTTTAGGGCTAAAACCAACATTTGCGAATCAACACTCACGCTCAGCGCATTCGGTCTCTGTGGACTCGACCCGGACTTCCGGTTATCATGCTACCGGTGGCCTAAACCCTACGCTTGGGGAAATCATAGTGGAATATAATCCAAGGGCGCAAGCAAACTCCTAATTGACTTTACTTCTTATTATAATTCACTTTACATCTTATTACTGATTTGGGATACTATGCTAGTTTTGTTGCATTGTTTTACTTTTGACATGCATAAGTTCCTACTTCCTATTCAAAACAATTAGTCCTGTTGTCAGAGATAAAGTAAAGAGTGTAGGGTGTTAATGAACCCCAACACGTAATATTCTTATTTATATTATGAGTGATCTCAGTACACGACTTAATTAGTCAATGTGGGACAAACTAATATACGCTATTCTAACACTCCCCCTCAAGCTGGAGAATAAATATCAAAAAGTCCCAGCTTGTCACATAACAACTCTAACCGTGGCTTGAACAATGATTTAGTAAACAGATCTGCCAATTGAGCACCCGTAGACACATACGGAGTAGCTATCACG
This sequence comes from Vaccinium darrowii, assembly GCA_020921065.1. Classification (NCBI taxonomy): domain Eukaryota; kingdom Viridiplantae; phylum Streptophyta; class Magnoliopsida; order Ericales; family Ericaceae; genus Vaccinium; species Vaccinium darrowii. The sequence continues at coordinate 18,374,060 of CM037157.1, forward strand.
CCACTAGTCAACTTCTCACGCACTAGATGACAATCAACTTCAATATGCTTAGTCCTCTCGTGAAAATACGCCATTGGACGCAATGTGAATAGCTGCTTGATTATCACAATGCAATGGTATGGGTAACTGCACACTGAACCCTATCTCCTCAAGAAATGATCGCAACCATACAACCTCACATGTAGGGTGTGCCATTGCTCTATACTCTGCTTCTGCACTAGACCGAGCCACCACTGTTTGCTTCTTACTCTTCCAATTGACAAGATTTCCACCAAGAAAAACACAATATCCAGTAGTGGACCTTCTATCAGACGGTCCTCCTGCCCAATCGGAATCAGTGAATGCCTCAACGCGTAAGTGTCCACTGGTTCGATACAGCAAACCCCGTCCTGGATGTAGCTTAAGATACTTCACAATTCTAAGGACAGCATCCCAATGTGAATGACGAGGAGCGGACATAAACTGACTCACCAAGCTAACTGCAAACGAGATATCCGGCCGTGTAATCGTGAGATAGTTCAACTTACCAACCAACCGGCGATACTGATCAGGATTGTGAAGCAGCTCCCCTTGGTCCACACACAGTTTGACATTGGGATCCATAGGTGTCTCAATAGGCCTAGCTCCCGACAAACCCGTATCATCAAGGATATCCAGTACATACTTCCTTTGTGATAAGCTAATACCTTCTTTGGATTGGGCCACTTCAATACCTAAAAAGTACCGAAGTTTCCCCAGATCCTTAGTATGAAATTGCTGATGTAAGAAGGCCTTTAGCTCATCAATACCTCGCTGGTCATCACCGGTAATGATAATGTCATCCACATATACAATCAATAATACTTTCCCTCGACCAGATGTGAGGGAAAACACAGAATGGTCAGTCTGACTACGATGCATGCCAAATCTCAAAACTGCATCACTAAACTTGCCAAACCAGGCCCTAGGAGACTGCTTGAGGCCATAAAGAGTTTTACGAAGCCTGTAATAATCCGAAATTTTTAATAAAATTTAGGATTATTTAATTTCGTTTTTGTTAGAATATGTTATATTAGTAGTTGACGTTTGTCCCACATCGCCTATTATAGTCATGTAATGTGGTACACATTAATATAAATAATATTGACTTGTGTCGGGGTTTGTTAACACCCTACACTTGTCTCTCTCTCTCTCAAATAACATGGTATCAGAGCGATTTTTTATTCCACCGTAAACCCTAATCGTCCATCTCTAAACCACCATTAAAAAAAAAAAAAAAAACCCTAACCTTGATCGTCATCTACAGCCGTCATCTACCACTGTTCATCGTCTTCTACAGCCATGCTACTAGAAACCCTAAATCGATCCTCCAAATCCACATACAAACCAAAATCGACTCTCTCCATCCACAGAAAAACCAAAATCGAACCCTATATGCCCCTGATATCCCTCGAAATCCTTCCTCTGGTCTTCGAAACCCACCAAAACCATAATCGAGCCCTAAGCCACTCTGTTCGATTACTAATCGACCTTACCAGACCCTCAAAACCATATGTTTGACCTATAAAAACCCTAATCGATTCTCAAAATACCTCAAACGACCTTCCAAGTTCATACCCAGTTGTGTTCGACCTTTATCTGATACTCATTCGAACCCTTTGCTGTTCGAAACTCACTGATTTGTGCTTGAAATCATCCCAGTTGCCATCGTCGAGTACTTGTCTGCTACTGTTCTTCCGTTGTTTGTGCCTGATCATCTTCGTTGGAGTTATTGTCCACTCTGTTGATGCTTCACGTTGCTGCTACAGTTCTTCCGCTGTTGCTCGAGCCACATCAGGTTGTATTTGGTCATTAATATGCTTCTGTTGCTGTTTATGGTGTCGTTTATTGTGGTAATCCAGAGGCACTATGGTTTTGCTGGGAGGTCCTTTTTTATATTGTGTTGATATTGGTTGTCTCAGTTGGTGTTCTTCAGGAACTTCAGTTGACTAGTTGTTCTTGGTTTCATACTGTGGTGTTCTTACATTAGTGGGTTGATCATTTGGTTGTTTTGCTGGTGGTAGTCTACTCTTGTTTGTAGTGGATTGTTGATAGGTGGATATTTGTGTTGTTGTCTCACCCTCATTTGGCAACATGTCTGAGGAGAAGTCTGCTTCTGGTGCTAGTTCGAGTACTATTGTTATTGATAGCTCTTCTAGTTCTTCTCGGCGTCGTGACAGGGATTCCATTACCTCCGTTCCTTTGAGTGGCCAAAATTATGCTATTTGGTCTCGTGCTGTTAAGGTTTATTATATGGGTGAGCGGAAGCTTCGTTATTTGACAGATGATCCTCCTGCCAAAGAGGCTAAGGACTATAGTGATTGGGAAGCTGAGAATTGTCATATACTTGTTGAGTTGTGGAATAGTATGGAACCCCAGATTAGTGCTCCTCTGTTTTATCTTGACACTGCCAAACAAGTGTGGAATCGGCTTGCTGGGATGTATTCTGGTGCTAATAATCTCCGCCGTACATATGATCTTCACCACTAGTTCTTTTCCCTGTCCATTGGTTCTGGATCTTTAGAGGACTACTATTCTAAGTTTCGTGGGACTTGTGAGGAACTCCGTGTTTATGAGCCTATCTCGAGTGATCCCCAGGTTATGGAGCGTTAGCGTGAGCGTTTGGAGGTCGCTCGATTTCTATATGGTTTGTCGTCCTTCTATGATCCGGTTCGGTCTCAGATACTGGGAGAGCGGGAGTTGCCCTCTCTCGATGAGGTGTTTAGACGTCTTCGCCAGGCTTCTTATTCCGATGCTGGTTCTGTTTCTCAGCCACCACCTGATCGTTCTACTTTAGCTGTTTCTGGTACTTTTGGATCGAGTGGTGGCCGTGGTCGCGGCCGTGATTCTGGGTTTAGCAGTCGTGGTTCTAGTAGTCGAAGTTCTGGTGGCTATGATTCAGGTGGTCATGGTGATTCTGGGTCTAGTGGTCGTGGTGGAAATAGTCGGGGTTGCACGTCAGGGGGAGGTAGTTCTGGTCACGGTGGTTCTGGTCGTGGCCGTGGTACTAGATTCTGTACTCATTGTCGGGGTACAAATCATACAGTGGACTATTGTTATGATCTTCATGGTTTTCCCCAAGCTCATCAGGTTGCTCATTCTGAGGATGCTGGGCAGTTTACTCATTCTACTACTAGCAGTGTGACTATTTCAGCAGAGGAGTACCAGCGTCTTATGTCCATTCAGCCTTCTGCTGCTGCAGCTTCGTCTTCCACAGCTACGTTCGCTCAGACAGGTTCCTCTGTTGCTTGTGTTGCCTCTTCTTCTTCTTCTCCTTGGGTTATTGATTCTGGTGCTACTAATCATATGACTGGTATCTCTACTATCTTATCTATTTGTCAATCTATTAGTCAAAAGTCTCATGTTACCTTAGCAGATGGTTCTACTACTGAGGTTACTGGGTTAGGTTCTTTCCAGTCTCTTCATCTCTCACTTTGCACTCAGTGTTACATGTCCGTCGTTTACCTTTTAATCTCATGTCTGTTAGTCAACTTGCAAAATCTTTAAACTGTTCCATTACCTTCTTTTCTCATGGTTGTGTGTTTCAGGATCACAAGACGGGGAGGACGATTGGCGGCGGTGTTGAGCGTGGTGGGCTGTACTACCTAACCGATAATCCTGTTAAGTCTGTTGCTCTTCAGTCCACAGAGTCCTCTTATTAGCAACATTGTCGGCTTGGACATCCATCACTTCAGACTTTGAAGCGTCTAGTACCATCTTGTGGTTCTCTTAAAGAGTTGTCATGTGAAGTCTGTGAGTTTAGTAAACACCGTAGAGTACCTTTTTATCCTAGAGTTGAGCGTCGTGCGTCAAGTCCTTTTAAGTTAGTTCATTCAGACATTTGGGGGCCTATTCACGTGCCTAATATTTTTAGTTTTCAGTACTATGTTGTTTTTGTTGATGATTTTTCTCGTATTACATATCTTTATCTTATGAAAGAGAGATCAGAGTTGAAGTATGTTTTTCACTCATTTTGTATGGAAATAAAAAATCAGTTTAATACTTGCATTCGTATATTTCGTTCCGATAATGCACGTGAATATTTTCATAGCACATTATCTCAATTTTTTGATAATCATGGCATAATTCATTAGACATCGTGCGCTCGGACTCCACAACAAAATGGAGTTGCTGAACGCAAGATTCGACATTTATCAGAGGTTATGCGTGCATTGCTATTTCAAATGCAGGTTCCTAAGTCATACTAGACTGATGTAGTTCTTGCCGCCTGTCATTTGATTAACCGTATGCCCTCTACTGTCCTTGGCGGTGAGATACCTCATACGGTTCTATTTCCTGGTCATCCACTACACTCATTACCTCCTTGGGTTTTTGGGTGCACATGTTATGTCCATGCTCTGGATCCTGACCAGAGCAAACTTGACCCTCGCTCTATTAGGTGAATTTTTCTTGGCTACTCTCGCACTCAAAAAGGGTATAAGTGTTACTCTCCGTTTTTACGCCGTCATTTTGTGTGTGCGGATGTCACCTTTAATGAATCACTTCCTTTTTATTCGGAGTCTGTCTCACCCAATGATTTGCTTGCATGAGTCTGTATGTCCTATACGTGTCCCGTCGAGTACTGTTTCCCCTAGTACTGTTCCCCCATCACCACCTTTGCAGGTATATCATCGTCGGCCTAAAATTCCGCTAGTGCCATCTCAGCAGGTTCCACCTCCATCAGAGCCATCCCCGCCGGCAGTCCCACTTTCGTCCATTGCCTCGTCTTCTTCTCTGTTGCGTGATCCTGCCGACCTTGATCGCCCTATTGCCCATCGTAAAGGTATTCGGTCCTGCACTGTACATCCTATTGCTCACTTTGTTTCCTATAATCATTTGTCCCCGTCCTTTCGTGCCTTTACTACTTCGGTCTCCTCCATTTTTGTTCCTAACACTGTTCAGGAGGCCTTATCTGTGTCGGAGTGGCGGACAGCTATGGCGGATGAGATGTCTGCTCTTCATTCTAATGGGACTTGGGAGTTGGTTTCTCTTCTTGCTGGTAAGACTACTGTTGGTTGTCGTTGGGTATTTACTGTCAAGTATCTTCCTGATGGCACTGTTGAGCGCTATAAAGCTCACCTTGTTGCCAAAGGCTACACTCAGACTTATGGGGTTGACTACTCCGAGACCTTCTCTCCTGTTGCCAAACTTGGTTCTGTTCGCATTCTTATTTCTCTGGCTGCAACTTTTGGCTGGCCGTTATTTCAATTGGATGTTAAAAATGCCTTCCTCCATGGGGATCTCCAAGAGGAAGTATATATGGAGCAACCACCGGGGTTTGTTGCTCAGGGGGAGCGTAATCAGGTGTGTCGTCTTCGCAAAGCTCTATATGGGCTTAAGCAGTCCCCTAGGGCATGGTTTGGCAAGTTTAGTGATGCCGTGTTGAAATTTGGTATGAAGCGTTGTCATTCTGATCATTCTGTCTTCTCCCTCACATCTGATCAAGGGAAAATATTGTTGATCGTCTATGTAGACGATATTATTATTACAGGTGACAATCAAAAGGGTATTGATGACTTGAAACTGTTTCTACATCGTCAGTTTCATACTAAAGACTTGGGCAAATTGAGATATTTCTTGGGTGTCGAAGTGGCGCGGTCTAAGGATGGTATTAATCTGTCGCAGAGGAAATATGTGCTGGATATTCTGAATGAGACTGGCTTACTAGGGTCAAAGCCAGTTGAGACTCCTATGGATCCTAATGTCAAACTGTGTGCTGATCAGGGGGAGTTGCTTTCTAGTCCGGATCAGTATCGTCGCTTGGTTGGGAAGCTGAATTATCTTATTGTTACTCGTCCAGATATTTCATTTGCAGTTAGTTTGGTTAGTCAGTTTATGTCAGCTCC